>LGRX02034716.1:0-75236 GCA_001247695.2 Cymbomonas tetramitiformis
GGTCCGAGTAGACACAAATAGTAATTCGACTTGTCAGCGTCAGTCAATGCTAAGCGGTCCGAGTAGACACAAATGGTAATTTTGCGGATCATTTTGGTTTCTAGATTGACTGAGTAGGGTCACCACAACCCACAAGCTCAAACCGTAAAGAAACCTTGAGAAACCCTATGTTCAGGGCCTGCAACCCTACAGATCACATCAGAACCGTGTAATAAAATACAACAGCAACGATAGAGATGCAGCGCAGCCATCGTGAAACTCTTATGACTGTGCTCATTCTCAAACTCTCGCGACGTTTCGCTGCGTGTGAACTTGTATTGAGTTTTCAATGTTAAACCCTCAGTGCTTTTCGGGATATCCCCCCTGAGGAGTTCTAAAAGGTTATGGGTCCACTTCGGTTGTGAGGTGTCTAAACACGTCTATCACGCGGAATTTCGCTGCGCGCGACGCTCTCAGTATGATCCCTGAGGGGGGGGTCAATGCCTTTTATCCACTCTTCACAGATGTGCAGGAGAGCGTGGCAGGCTGCAGGAGGCCCAATGCACTGGGGCAGTGGAGGCCCATCCCGATCCATATTGTGTCGGGTTGTTGTGAAATTATACCGCATTGGATTTGCCCTCGGGGAAAGTGCATTTCCCTCCTAACAGCTATGCATGGCACCCCTTCTGAAGTGGCTGCCTATCTGACAGCCGGCAGACTTTCAGAGGTTGAAACCCGGAGGAGCGCGCAAGCTTGCATCGGCAGCGTACCTTTGCTTGCAGAAGGGGCATGAGGTGCCTGATGCCGGCGTTCTAAGGCGCTCAGGAGGGTACTCTTCCTCTTCCTTGCCCGATGCGCGGTCTGGAGCGAGGAGCATCCTGCATGCACACGCTCGCCGCAGCTCTACCCACCAACTCCGCCTGCCAGGGTGATTATGGGAGTAGCCACATCAGAAAGCACTTGATACTGGTGGCACATTCCGGGACTCACCCGGGCTCAGGTGAAGGCCTCTGACCGCGGCGCCCTGGTACAGGCTGGTCACCCCCTGGGTAGGCGGCGCCAACTGCAGGGAGCAAGACCGCTGGTGCCGAGTTGATGACCCGTGTGCCATCTGCCCACATAGCGTGATGCACTTCAAAAAGAGACGCCCGCTCAGCCTGCAACATGACCCTCAACTCAATCACTGAGCTGGCCGCAAGCTCTTGTCCTCCCCTCCGACGACAGCCCCGCGCCAGGCTGGCAGAAATCCCTCGGTGTCTACGCCTAATCTGACCCCGATGCGAGCACGCTCTTGTCATACCCGTCATGCAGGCCCAGCCTGCTGTGAGTGTGCAGCAACCGCGGCAAGTGCGCAACTCACTTGAAACAGCATGCTTACCGGCAAGGGGTCTGGGCGCTTGATGCAACCTCAACACGATTGGGGCATGCAAGGGGTCTATGAGCTTGATGCCAGCCCAACACGATCAGGGCATGCAAGAGGTGTGCGAGCGTGATGACACCTCAACACGATCAGGCAGATGTGTGGTCTAAGTAGCGTGATGCCATCCCAACACCAGATTGGGGCATAGTGGCAGGTCTGCGAGCTTGATGACACCAACACGATCAGCATAAGGGTCTGGGCGGATGGCCACCTCAACACGATCAGCATGCAAGAGGTGTGCGAGCGTGATGCTATCCCAACACGATCAGCATGCAAGGGGTCTGCGAGCGTGATGACACTCAACGCGATCAGGGGCATGCTGCAAGGGGTGTGCGAGCTTGATGCCACCTCAACACAATTGGGGCATGCAAGGGGTCTGCGAGCTTGGTGCCACCTCAACACAAATATCGCCGGTAAGCAAGGGCAAGACCTGTGCTTGGACTGCTGCCCGTAAATTGTTGACCTGCTCGTCCTCGCTGACGGGAGCAGGCAGATCGACGCCTTGGAGCGGGTCGTGCAACTTCTCCAACATCCTCATCGGCCACAAGCCTGCACCCATTTCGTTTTGACACGTTGCATATTGACAGCACATTCCATAATCTAAACTTTTATACCCAGTCACTGCGCTGCTGGGACTTTCACGGGAGGGAGGGGTTGGCGGGGCCCTCATGCAGGCCCAGGTCGTGCAGACCAGAGGGAGGGAGGGGTTGGCGGGGCCCTCATGCAGGCCCAGGTCGTGCAGACCAGAGGGAGGGAGGGGTTGGTTGGGCCTTCATGAGCTGTGTGAACCCCCCCCCTACTTACATTTTGACACTCCACTCACCTCTCTAATGCTAGTCAGGGAGATGGAGGGAGGTTGGTGGGGCCTTCATGTGCTGAGTGCACCTACAACCTACCTTTCGACACTCCATCACCTCACTATGAAGCTGGTGAGGGTGCGGCACAGCACCCTCCACTCACCTTGCCCTCGAGCCATGTGTCCGTCAACCCGGTTTCCGACGGATGATGACACCGGACGATTGCCGAGGCGCTCGGCGAGAGGTGCCGTGTCTGCCAACGTGCTCTTCAGCACTGCAGTACAGCGGGAGGCAAGTAGCGGGTGGCTGATCAGCTCAAGCGCGCTTGGTCTCCCGCGCACATCCTTGTTTAGCATACTACCCACAAGCGCCCTCAGCGCCGAGCTGTCAGCCAGCCCTCACCGCCCCGTCCAACCAGCCCTCATCCCTCAATCCATGTGTGGTCCAATTGAGCTTCGGCTGAGTAATGTGGCCCTCAAAGAGAGTTTGGAGGCTCAGGACCAGTCTGCTGACGCTGCCTCTTGAAAACCGTTGACCGCATGTCTACCCGGAGGCCCCTGAGCAGGCACTGCAGCTCCCGTGGACATCTAGTAGTGTATTGCCTGCTGCAGCTCCCGTGGACCCGCCACCGAAGCACGCGATGCCTTGCCACGGATGCATCGAGATGGACATCTAGTATATTGCCTGCTGCAGTATGCTTTTGGCATTGTGATGCTTTCAGCGGGCACTTTGGCATTCCACACAGAAGAGGCGGCAGGGGCTGCTTCCAGAATGTCACCCTGACGACTGGTATCCAGACAGCTCGTTGCGATGTGCACACCTGTAGTTGTTGGAAAGCGGAGGGAGCGGGGTGTGCTTCACGCGCTGCGAGAGCTCCTTCAAATCTTTCGCCTCGAAGGGCGGATGCAGTGCACAGATCTCATACAGCACGCAGCCGAGGGCCCACACGTCACTTTTATGGTTGTATGGCCGATTGCGGAAGATCTCCGGAGACATGGAGTACGGGGTGCCGCAGATGGTCTCTGCCATGGCCTGCAGATACAACCGTCCTTGGTAAGACGGAGATCACTGATCCACGGCTTCCGAAACCTCGCAGGCAACAACTTGAACAGCCTTGACTGGATACTCCCTGGACGTCCGCGCAGTTGCCCGCCGCGGCTTCCATGTGCCGCGGACCAGGACGCTCAGGGTTTTCAATCTCGAACAACTGTGAGTGTGCAAGCACAATTAGGAAGGAAACGCCTTGTGCCGTGCGAGTGGCGACTCACATCTGTGTACTCCATTATGCGGGAGAGCCCGAAGTCGCCGAACTGCACCGACATAGGGGTGGCGCAGCCCAGGGTGGTGGTGTTGGTGATGAAAACGTTGTCGGGCTTAATGTCGCGGTGGAGCACTTTCCTGTAATGCAAGTACTCGAGGCCGAGAAGCAGCTGCGCGAACCAGTCCAGCACCATACCTTCCTGCACGCTGCGGCGAGCGAGAAGGCGGCGCGAGGCCTCAGCACGCAGCACGAGACAGTGGACGTCCCGAGGATAGAAGCTCTCGTTCTCAACGGGGAACTCGGAGCCGGTCTCACACAGCTGACTACAGGACATCCAAATCTGAGAACTTGGCTCCGATGAGAAAACGACGAAGGTGACGCAGGTGGCGGTGCGCATTCGGGCTCACTGTCGGGTCGCTCGTACAAGTCGCAGTGCAACTTTGCTGCAGTTTTTCAAGCGGCAACCGGTAGGCAACGCAAATTAAGCAGTTATAGGGAAATCGTGTGCACGACGTTGCGGACGCGAACCGGAGGGCTATCCTCGTGTTGCGTTCTGAGGGAGGGAGGTTTAGAAGAACTGCGAGAAGTGCAAATGCTCCTCGGGTTAGCAGACATACCGCATGCCCTTTTCTCGATGTTTACGCAGAAGCACATCCATCGAACCACAATTACAAAAGGGCAGCACGATATAAAGATTGACGCCGCCACCCACAACCTCCACGAAGCTTTCTTTGTATCCGTTCAAAGCAGGGTGGAATATCCCATCGAGAACACGCACTTCCCTGCCCCAGTTGACGTCGTGGGTCAGAGGAACAAACTTGACAATGCGGCTCAGGAGCATGCATGTGAAATAATATCAGAAAACGTTCAGCCAGAGCAGAATTAGAAAAGATGCTTTCCGAAATGTTGGGAGTGCCTTCGCGAACTACCTGAGGCAGCGCTCTTGAGCTTCTTTTTTTGATGGGAGGCGGATCTCTTTGATTACCTGCAATAATAGCATGCGTTTCGGAGTTAAAGAGAGGGGCACGCAATTTTCAAAGCGTACAGAGGCAAGGTATATTAGACTGACCCAGTACTGCTTTTTGGGCTTGCCCTTCTCACGCGCCAAGAAGACTTTGCCGAAGGAACCCTTTCCAATTTGGTGCAATATGTCGTACTTGTCCAACTGCCACGCCACAACGTAAATCCAACTGCAAAATCAGGCGCAAGCCGTCTCGCGAAAAACTGATACAATGTTCGTGTGGACCTTTCAGTCTCAGGTTAAGCGCGCTGAAACCAGTGGCTGAAAATATACATTTTTCCGACCCTATCTCCACGTGACAAAACCGAAAGAAAAGGTCTCACCATGATCTCACGTCATACGCGTTCTAAAACGAATTTTCCCGAAGCTTTAAACTCCAAAAAAAAACTATTGCAGGTATAGTGCCCTTCCAAAAGGCGGAGGTGATGGCGAACTTTGCACCAAAACAAAACGTGCCCTTGCAAAGCGCGAGCGATACCTTTGAGCCCGCCATATGAATCTTTCCGTCGTTATTCATGCCTTTTCGAAACTTGACTCGGTGTGTCAAAAAAATATATAGGGCTGCGCGGAATTGTATTTCGACGACATTCGTACCCCAGTTCCATTCAGAAGATGAGTAGAAGATAACACATCATGGGCTGATGAAATCCTCTTTGCGCCGGATAACAAGCATGCATTGCTCGATTCAATTGGATGTCTCTTAAAGGCAGTTGCCGAAACGCTTTTCTCCTCCTAACACATGTCGACGTGGACTCCTTCGCGCAACGAAGGGTTATGTAACGAGGGATGCCACTTGGTGAGAGGTTCTACTGTGGTCTAAAATCAAACCAAATTTCAAAAACTGAGGTTCAAAGACCTGTTGAAAACTAAATACTCCTCTGGATGAATATGTCATCTTACCACACAACAGAATGCGTATTTTGTGAGGAAACGCGAAACGAAACCCCGCCCCGTCTTTGGTCTTAGATCATTCACGTCAGCACAGACGAGAGCACTCACGTCAGGCGAGCAGAGCAGAGAGCTATCGTATGAGCTTACGCTCGATTTTGGATTTACCTCTAGAGCAAGAGCTCTAGTTACTCGATACTGTACTGCATACTGATACTCATACTCGATAGTGGATACAGTACTGTGACACTCGATACTCAACTGTAGTCTCAAGTCTCTACAGTAGCCTGTACAGTAGTCTGTGACGGTCCAGTTTTTTTTTAAGCGCTTGCGACCCACGTGCGCGTTTCAAGACCAGAACCCTAAGCTGGGTTGCCTATCACCTCGAGCAACCTCGGTTTATATAACCCCGCGCCGGTTATAACCGAATCTGGACTTCGCGGTTATAACCTGCGGTTATATTTTGGGCCATTTTGCCCTAAATCGCAAGAATATAACCGAGGTTATAACCTAATTTGACCCCCCAAGGTTATAACCGGTTACGGGTGATAGGCAACCCAGATCGGCTACTGCCCGGAAGTCCTTATGGTAGCGACCATAAACGCGCAGTCCTATGGCAAGGACCACTGTTTCACGATTGTTTGGGGGCCGCCGTCAGGTGTCCTCTAGAGGTCGTATCCCATGAGCTCATGACTATTTGGCACCTGTATAGTGGTTTTGGGTTGACGCTACGACTAGTTCGTACAGTCTAGTGTCATTCCTGTATGTCATCTTCGGTGGTCAGCCTGTGTCACTCATCTCGGGTATATATCGTTTGTATATCCGAGTTTAGTGATCCGTTGTTTCACCGTCGGCAGCGGGTCCCCACTGCCTGTTCAGCTGCTTCTAGCAGGTTATGGTCCCTCTCACGTTCGCGTGAACTGAATTTTAGCGTAGAATTTTATTTTATTTCCGCCCTATCTTTCGGTTGAGCGTCTCCACGCCTTGTGGGACGCTTTAGAGCGAATTCTTCAGATTTTCTGGAAACGACTGCTTTCGGCTTTGGGAGGTTACGACGGGGTGGACTCCTACGATTTTTGTTACGTTATTTCATTGTTAGATCTCGTTTTCGCTTTGATGGATTCACAGCAGATTTCTTCGAGTGAGGAGCTTATGGCTCTTTTGGCGACTGTTGATGCTAGTATGGAGAGAGTCTCGACTCTCAAACCGTTCTCAGCTATTATCATTGTGCAGCTCTATGGCACGCTCCCTTTCGCATTTTCGTTGCGCGGATTCTTCGGCTATTTCATCGGAGCCCATTCAGCCGATTTCTTTACACATTGTTGTTTCAAAGACTTGCGCACAGGTTGGTGGTGCCCAGTGCGTTGGGCAATCAACCGTAGAATCCGAGAGTTTTCGTGCTGCGCTTTGTGAGACAGGAGTTGGCGACGGCATGGCTGTTCTGAGTTCGCGAACAGTTTCATCTCAAGTTACCACCACTCGACCCTTCCCTAGTGTCACTAGGGCAAGAGACACTGCCCAACAGGCCCCTCCTGTTAGGACAGAAGTTCATTATGTCCATGCCCCTCCAGTTGCACCTTCCTATATGGGCTTTGGGTTGAGCCGCGATTTCGAGGAGTATTTATCTAGTGAAGAAGAAGATGAATCGGAGTACCCTGTTGGGTATTTCGACGAGTCTGATGACAGTTGTGAGGAAGTAGAGGAGGAGCAAGATGGCCACTTGGCCGCTCCGCATTTTTCGTCCGATCGATTGGAACAAGATTATTCTCTGGACACAGGTTTTCAGGGAGGATCTTATGGCGGAGTTTTGGAGCCCCCACTTGGGGAGGAATTTTTACCGCAGAGCGAGTTTCATGTGGGCACGGTTTCTTTTGAGGGTGAGCCTACTATGGACGATGAGGATGTCTACACCGCAGAGGAGTGGGCTGCCTGGGAGGCAGGAGCCCACGATTCCGACGACATTGGTGGTGCAGAATTTCATGATGAAGATTCTTATTGTGAGGAAGATGCTGGTTACGATTCCGGTGGTGCTTACTATTGATTTCTTTAAACAGACAGGCGGTGCTCCCACTTGCATTCTCCACCACTTGCTGTAGTTTTGGGTTGAAGGATGTTGTTTTATGTCTCACCACTTGCGGGCAGCTTTTCACAATTAAGACGAACAACTTACAGGCAAGAGACCTTTTCAGTTCGCAGCAGAGCTAAAAGCTAAACCGACAAGCAGACTTATTTTTACATTCTCCATCACATGCAGACAAGTGAGGATTGTGGGTTCACCCACCACTAGCTGGCAAAGTATTAATTTTAGCAAACCAAAATGGTACTAGCAATCTCCGAGGCTTAGCAGTATCATTTTGCTAGCCTGTACATTCATCTTGCCACCTGTGACTTTGACTAGCTTCCTAGAGTTTAACATCTTGACATTTATCTGTAAACTCTAGTAGCTAGGGTGGTGAGTGTCACTAGCTGGTCCACCTCAGATGAGGTGGTGTGCTGGAATTGACACTACGACTAGTTCGTACAGTCTAGTGCCATTCCTGTATGTCATCTTCGGTGGTCAGCCTGTGTCACTCATCTCGGGTATATATCGTTTGTATATCCGAGTTTAGTGATCCGTTGTTTCACCGTCGGCAGCGGGTCCCCACTGCCTGTTCAGCTGTTTCTAGCAGGTCTTAAGTCAAAAATCGCTATATATATCGCGTTTGAATGCAACAAAGTCAGGCGCCCGATGAAAATCTTGGTTGCTTATTTTCACATATTCTAAAAGGTGCTTAAAATGGCACCCTTGCTTCATGAATTTTTACCAATAGCATTTAGAATAAGAGTCACCTAGGCCGCATTCTTATCGCAACTATAACTCCATACTAATGATAATTGGCACTATCTCTCAAAGAAAGAGTTTCCGTCATCGCTCTCACGATATGCCGCACATGCACACGACATTTGTTGGATATACCCCTAGGACCCGGGATATATTCACTCAGTGATCGGTTTTCTCAGAATGTAATCAAGTTGATAAGCTGTCACGGATCGAAAGATGACAGACGCCCGCAGTCGCGATGTTGGTACGTCGTCGTCGATGTCACACGCATAGTCGATCATCGATCTGTAACAGTCCGATCTGTACGAGTACCACTGAAATGCGCGAGAGGATCATCATCCTCCGCGTAGCTCAGTTGGTTAGAGCGTCGCACTAGAGAAGCGAACGTCACGGGTTCAAATCCCGTCGTGGAGCATTTTCGCCCCATGACGATATATGATTTGACCCGGCTCGTACAGTGAAAATCCCCGCACCGATTTCAAACCCTAACATTGGTATCGAAGCGACGGTTCGGAAACCGCCTCAGATGTAACGGCATAAGGCACACGATGTGACCTACGCTAAGATCGCGTATGCTCGGGCACGGCGATGTGACCTGCGCTACGATCGCGCATGCATGGGCACGATGTGACCCGCGCTGATGACGTGGATTCGGGCTGCATCCCAAGAACTGCGATGCACCTTCGGTGCGATGGGCTGCATCCCAAGAACTGCTACCCAGCTTCATCGCAGGCTGCCACGTCATCACATCTGAGGTCGGACCTCTGAGAAGTAACTCGACACGAATGTCGTGAGGTCACGACACTTTAAAGAGGGGAGATATGTCACGGATCGAAAGATGACAGACGCCCGCAGTCGCGATGTTGGTACGTCGTCGTCGATGTCACACGCATAGTCGATCATCGATCTGTAACAGTCCGATCTGTACGAGTACCACTGAAATGCGCGAGAGGATCATCATCCTCCGCGTAGCTCAGTTGGTTAGAGCGTCGCACTAGAGAAGTGAACGTCACGGGTTCAAATCCCGTCGTGGAGCATTTTCGCCCCATGACGATATATGATTTGACCCGGCTCGTACAGTGAAAATCCCCGCACCGATTTCAAACCCTAACATAAGCGGTTAACCCGTTATATGGGCATAAACAGTTAGGGTTCTGGTTCGGGTGACAGTCATAAACACTACTACGGGAAGAGTCACAAAAGTAAGCGGTGTGACAATTCCAGCACACCACCTAGTGTGGTGACCGGCCAGCCGAAGTGGAAACCTGTGAACAAACACCATCTACAGCGGTGGAAATTGAGCTCTAAGGGAAGGCCTCCCTTTCTCGGCGTGGTTGTTCCCAATAAGAGTCGCATGTGGCCCCGGGGGGGGCCGCTGATTGGTCGAGGTGACTAATCTGGCCGCATAGGCCGAATCACTTCGATTCAAGCGGCGTGTAAAGCATCCCAAGATGCTAGAGGGTTGCCGAAATAAAGTATTTGGGGTGGTTGTTGGGAGAGAGGGGGGGCAAGGTGAGAGCTTAAATTCGAGGGCACATCTGAGGGCCTCGGTGTCACGCGTGAATGGTACCAAGGCAGCCAAAAACCCGAACGTCATAGAGATATCAGCTCCGGATTGAAAGTGGGCACCCTGGCGGCATGAGCATTACAAATGATGTAAAACATGTCCCAAAGGTTCACTCGACCCCTGGGGGGGCTTGGAGCCCCGTGGATCCGCCATATTTGGGGGAGGGGCTGGGGTACGATATCTCTATGACGGTTAGTCCCCACACGGGTGTGGGCAGGTCGGTACCACCGAGTTCACTGCTTGTGGCGGGCTCTAGCGCGACGTAGATGGCAAGGGGCAGGTGCCCACTTGCGAAGGACATAAGGTGAGAGGCGTGGAGTGAATTTGGGAGCAAGGGCTTGCCCTGTACCGCCCTAGTTTTAGTGCAAAATGGTGTTATATAAGGTTGTCGAAAGTGGCCCTGTAGGGGGGGGGCTGGGGCTGATTGGTCGAGGTGACTAATCTGGCCGCATAGGCCGAATCACTTCGATTCAAGCGGCGTGTAAAGTGTCCCAAGATGCTAGAGGGTTGCCGAAATAAAGTATTTGGGGTGGTTGTTGGGGGGGGGGGGGCAAGGTGAGATCTTAAATTCGAGGGCACATCTGAGGGCCTCGGTGTCACGCGTGAATGGTACCAAGGCTGCCAAAAACCCGAACGTCATAGAGATATCAGCTCCGGATTGAAAGTGGGCATCCTGGCGGCATGTGCATCACAAATGATGTAAAACATGTCCCAAAGGTTCACTCGACCCCTGGGGGGGCTTGGAACCCCGTGGATCCGCCATATTTGGGGGAGGGGCTGGGGAACGATATCTCTATGACGGTTAGCCCCCACACGCACGGGTGTGGGCAGGTCGGTACCACCGAGTTCACTGCTTGTGGCGGGCTCTAGCGCGACGTAGATGGCAAGGGGCAGGTGCCCACTTGCGAAGGACATAAGGTGGGAGGTGTGGAGTGAATTTGGGAGCAAGGGCTTGCCCTGTACCGCCCTAGTTTTAGTGCAAAATGGTGTTATATAAGGTTGTCGAAAGTGGCCCTGTAGGGGGGGGGGCTGGGGCTGATTGGTCGAGGTGACTAATCTGGCCGCATAGGCCGAATCACTTCGATTCAAGCGGCGTGTAAAGTGTCCCAAGATGCTAGAGGGTTGCCGAAATAAAGTATTTGGGGTGGTTGTTGGGGGGGGGCAAGGTGATATCTTAAATTCGAGTGCACATCTGAGGGCCTCGGTGTCACGCGTGAATGGTACCAAGGCTGCCAAAAACCCGAACGTCATAGAGATATCAGCTCCGGATTGAAAGTGGGCATCCTGGCGGCGTGTGCATCACAAATGATGTAAAACATGTCCCAAAGGTTCACTCGACCCCTGGGGGGGCTTGGAACCCCGTGGATCCGCCATATTTGGGGGAGGGGCCGGGGTACGACGATATCTCTATGACGGTTAGCCCCCACACGGGTGTGGGCAGGTCGGTACCACCGAGTTCACTGCTTGTGGCGGGCTCTAGCGCGACGTAGATGGCAAGGGGTAGGTGCCCACTTGCGAAGGACATAAGGTGGGAGGTGTGGAGTGAATTTGGGAGCAAGGGCTTGCCCTGTGCCGCCCTAGTTTTAGTGCAAAATGGTGTTATATAAGGTTGTCGAAAGTGGCCCTGTAGTAGGGAGGGCTGGGGCTGATTGGTTGAGGTGACTAATCTGGCCGCATAGGCCGAATCACTTCGATTCAAGCGGCGTGTAAAGTGTCCCAAGATGCTAGAGGGTTGCCGAAATAAAGTATTTGGGGTGGTTGTTGGGGGAGGGGGGGGCCAAGGTGAGAGCTTAAATTCGAGGGCACATCTGAGGGCCTCGGTGTCACGCGTGAATGGTACCAAGGCTGCCAAAAGCCCGAACGTCATAGAGTTAAAGTGTATTCCGCGCGAGGCATTCGATTATCGATATCCACGCTTTCATCGAGAGTTCGAGACCCAGACGCCTCTCTGGCCCAAAGAAACATGTGCATCTGATCAAAATGTTCTCGCGTCTCCTGTACTTTGTGTACAGTAACAGTTGAACTTCATCGGTAGAGACAATAGACGTGTAAAGCATCGAAAGTAGAACCTTTTATTCGATACAAAATCCCAACGATGTCTGTTGTGCTTCGTTCAGTCTCCAATGCCTTGCGCTGCAATGCCCTTGCGCGTGCACAGGTGAAATTTCCCCCTTGCGAGAGCTTCAAGACATCCCCTTAAGTAATCCAAAGTCTACGCTCTGCATTCCCTCCTGTTGTCTGGCTGTGAGTTTGTTTGCAGCCCTTTCATGAGCGTGAGTTCTCTGGAAATTTATTCTTTACGCGGTGTACCGCTTTATGGTATATGATTTGATATGACTTGCCACCGGAACTTGTTTGCAAAACGTGAGATATTGTGCTTTCGGAAAGCAGGTGGCTGGTGCCAGGCAGTTTGGCTCCACCGCTGCTGCCCGTGGTGGGGGCGTTGGACCTCTTGACTATGAACCTGCTCCGTCATCGGAGGTGTGTTGCCCTGAGTCCTGTTTGAGATATTTCTAGGCAAGGGTTTTGCTAGCTTTGGTTTCGTCCTTTGAACCTCAGCATTTGCTGAAATTCTTGACGTTCGATTTCAGCTTCCCGAGGAGGCTGAGCTCACTTGGGACAACGGTGGCCTCAACAAGGAGGGTTGCTTGGATGACATGGCCCCACATATTCCCAAAGTAAACACCCCTGTGGAACTCCTGTTTCATCTCACGACCCTTTTGGGCTATGGTCGGGCTGTTGCGCTATGCCAACCAAAATAACACGTTCGACGTATGAAGCTGCTACTTGTTCTACCGAGTCGCGTGTGTTTGAGTTGTTTCCTATCTTTTCTCGCTTTATCTGTTAGGGTTGTTTAGACTTTCTTCGTGAATAGGTCCAGGAAATCCAAGAGTCCCGTTCAAGCGAAAAGAGGAAGTGCTCCACCTTTTACTTTGTAGCGTGTACAATTTCGAATTGATTTCGGCAACTTCCATGTGATAGTTTGCACTCCTCTTATTCAACCGTTACTTCCTACAGTATCAAGCACTAGCTATGCTCTCCGGTGCTATTGGCGGTCTTTGTGGAATCTACCAGTTGGCCAAGTATAACGACAAGGCGTCTACAGTTCCTTTTGTAAGCGCCCTGATCCTCTGAACTTAGCGTGTCGTGTTTATCTTGCCTCGAAGACGTTCCGAGAAGTCACCACCTCTAACTTGTCGGGGTGTGAGAGAAGAAACACAATGTAACGAAGGTGCTTGACTAGGTATTTTGGCAGTATTTTCAAAAACAAAGGCACTACACACACTACTCTTGTTTTCCAGAGCACCGGCGAGTTTGTACTCAAGTGCTGTAAATCGAAAGGAAACCAGCAGCTCTTTGCCATTTTTGCTGGCTCCTTGCCGTCGTAGTCGTGACCCGCCGCCTCTTTCACGACTCGAACAGCTTTGATGAATCACTGTGTGCTTGCTTCTTTGGGTTCCCGAGCTGCTTCGTTGGCGAATTCACCCTGGCGAACTTGTGCTAAACTGTCGTCCTGGCTTCATTTCGATCTGGCAGTTACTTGGCGGATATGTGAGCAAGCCAGTTGATCTTCCGGGTTGAAGGTGTGTAGGATGCGGTGTGTGTTTTTACTTTCCGAGAATGGTTCTATGTTGCAGGCTGCACGGGATTACCCTTTCGATAACCTGAAGGCTGAGCTTGGAAAGTGAGCAAACCGTTTCGGTAAATCTTCAGTCTGATCGCCGACTCACAGTCATCTAGACAGGGACCTGGCTCTTATCATCCCAAGCCCCGGTAAACCGCGCATCGTATGCGAGAACACACTGTAAGCCAGTTGTGTGTAGGTCAGTTGTGAGGTCCTGTGCAATCTGTAACTTGCACTTGGGATCCTGCGGTGCTGAATACCTTTTTTGCCCTGGTATTTTATTGTAAGACGTATTGCAATAAGCTTTATGCACACGCATATGGAAGACTATCTCTTTTGTGAAGGGCTCGTGCTTACAACCCATTATTAAGATTGGAAATCGTTTTACGAAGTGGTCTGTGAAAGTTTTTGGCTTTTTTGTTCCTAAAGAACTGCCGTTGCACGTTTTATCACGTTGTTCCAACGTGCATTTTTATGAGTGCCCGATTTTTGACTTCTTGAGTTGGACTTCGTTTTGCCTGCAAATCCGTGGCTACTATTCAGTGAATGGAACAGGGCTGCAGTAATAAGGTGGACATTTGCTTGTTTGTTTTGTTTGTTGGGTTCGGTTGAAATGGCCTCCCGTCCACAGCTTAAAGTTTGGGTTGACAGTTTGATCAGGAACAGGAAGTGTAAACTCTTTGTCAGGCTACAATTCAATCCTCTGACACACTCCAGGGGCTGTTCCACATTTCAGCCTATGAAAGTTAAATTGGCTGTTGGACATCTGGGTTTAAAATGCCCGGTGTGATTACTGAGTCCTCAGAGTTGTTGCTCAACCAACTAGTCATAGACGGGCTTGCTGAACTCTACCAAGGGTGTTTGTTCAGTCATGGTTTCGAGGTGGTGCGCTGTACTTGGTACGTGGATTGACTTATGTTTGGGGCACGTGTTTAAATATATTATTGAGAACTCTTTATATTATTGAGAACTCTTTATATTATTGAGAACTCTTTCTTTAAGGAGGGAAAGGTTATGAAAAAAAAATCATATTGGTGTTTGCATGTTTGTAAAATGATATAAGTTGTAAGTGTAGCACCCCATTTCACTGATTGATGTATTGACCTCGTCCTGGCATTCCCATCATGGTAGGAGATTGGATTAGAGAATATGGGATTGGGACTAGGTGAGGAGTGCTCCCGCAAAGCTCCCCCCTCTCCATACATGAATATTTTGTTCAAAGCAATTTTGCATTCGACCAATGCCCATCCTTGCTGGCGCCGTAGGCCCAACGCTTTCCCCCACCCCCATTTTAATTCGGCCTTCCCCCCCTCTTTCCAAACGATTTCCAAGCGAGACTTTTTGGAATTCAACCTCCTACACGATGCCAATTCGTGACTTGAAGAGGCTTTTCAAGGCATGTTGTAACCTTTTTATTTCCGGGCAGCTCGATCCGAGTCTCAGATCAGCGACCCCTAGGCATGATTCCAAGTCTGTAAATAAGTGCGTATGACCGAGTGATTGTCCCGAGTACAATCCATATTCCGTAGAGCTTCATGGTTTACCGTGTCGTGATTATTGATTTTACCGTGTCTACTTTATTGATTTTTAGATTAAATAATTATCAGTCCAAAGATCGTGGAGTTGAAACTAAACAAAGTTAAATATTAAATAAGTCTCACCTCGTAGGCGTCCAAAAACAAACGAAGATGATAAAGTAAATAATGTGCCACGCACGTCATTACAACAAACTCAAACCACAAAGTGTTGATTAGATAATTCCTGCCATTCCCCTGTGCTTGAAAACAAACAAAGTAAAAAAATACTCGAAACCGCAAACTCAACACTCTCACACTTGGCGGCGGAGATGGATGACTGTGACTCTCGAGACGAGGGAATGCCGTTACTCTGTATCATCTGCAAATTAAAGTGGACGGGGTTTGATGAAACGCGATACGGTAGTGCACTTGTGGGACATCGAGTCTCCCGCTGAGGAAAACGGCATCCCCTCAGAGATGCTTACTACAGTGGTGTGAAAGGTAAAAGGAAATATGGCTTCGCGTGAGGGTGCCGGTGCCCGCGCTAGTGCTCCTAGTGGAAGTGAGTTGGCAACGACTTACTGCACAATAGCGTGAACAGTGCAATACCGTGCAACAGGTGAGTACAATATGGTAGCGTGCAACGTATCAAGTGTGCAACGGTTTAAGTGCGCAACAGTTTAAGTGTGCAAGAAAGTATTCAGCGCTTGTCGTGTGCGTGCATGTGTTCCTTGTGAAGTGTGGGTGGCAGTCATAGCGAGGACACCCCTCAGATGGAATCTCTCGTTGCCTTAATTGGTCGAAGGACGAATGCCACAACACTGTGCCTCGGTATGTACAAACGCCAGGCGACAGGTGGACGCAAACCTGTGTAAATATATTCACACGTACTGTGCGTAGGTGATGGATAGAGAGCGGGAAGGCAGACCCCTTGGCTTACGGCAATTTGGACTCTAGAACTAGCTCACTGCACTGTGCCTCGGAAGTGTATTTGTGAATCCGGGCAACAGGGGGTGGATCCTGTGAATCCACGGGGTTGGCGGTCCAGTTACTGTCGAGGGTGGCTCCCTTATAGCCAGCGCAGCAGCCGTGTACATATACCTATGGGCTCTTAGCGAGGACGTAACCTTCCCGGGGTTGTGCTAGGAGCACAAGGCAGATGCGATAGCTAGCAGAAATGGCTATGTAAAAAACTGTAGAGTACTCAGTACAATAATGCAGTAGAACTGAACTGACTGATGACTTCAGAACTAATTACTTTAAGACTAAATCTTATCCGAAATTTGTCAGCAATGATTGTCGATTGAATGATACTTTAACTTAGAGAAGGGCGTGGTGAACGTTATTATTTCCAAAACCGTTCCGTTTTCCCATAATTGATGACAGTGAGTCTCATAGTTTATGACATTTTTTTTGCCCTCCTTTATTTATTTTATTGGTCCGTTTCCTGTCGGCATCTTCATATTAGAAGGTATATCTGGACCGTGAGGGCAAAGCTCCTTTTAATATTGGGCACATTTTGTGGCACTCAGTACGCAAATTCCTCGGAGTTTTGTAAGCGTACATTCAGGATCCCAAGTTCTGAGCAGATATACATTTACTTACTTTGGCATGTAGCTTGGACAACTCTGTAGCATGATGTCGTAATTTTCTTTTTTGGTATATTTTGGCAGTATTTCTTTTACATTTTCTAGTTTTCATTATCATCTGTTTTTTTTTTAAATCTCTTTTGTCTCTTTCCTTTTCTTTTCACTTTATATATATATTCCCCTTTTCTCAGTTTTTTCTTTCTTTCTTTCTTTACGGCATGATGCAACATCTTTTGTCCGCTACCGTTGTTCAGCTAACTTTGATGGGTATAATTTGTGAGTGTGATTTGAGGATACTTTGAAGTGTGCCCATGTGTCATGCTTTTGAGACTGGCTTTTGGTCACATTTGTGGAAATGGAGCGTACCATCAGTGTCCCAAGTGCGGGTCAGTGTGCATGCTTTAATATATGATATAATATTGGATTAAGCTTATCAACTACTACTTGTTCTACGTCAAGATTCGAGCGCATGACATAATAAGGTTTGAGGTGTGCCCACTTTTCACTTATCTTGAGATTGTCAGAGACATAATCAATCCTGCATCTGATCGGAATATTTTATAGTTTTCTTCCCTTCGCGGTGGTTGATACCGTTCTGAAGTCTTCCAGGGCCTGCTGTTTTAGCGGGTGCCTCTGTATTACACATTGTGATCTCTTACACACGGTGTGGCAGAGAGTATACAAAAAATCAATATATGATAAAAGCATTTATCATCGAGTGCAACTATAAGTGCCCATATAAAACTAAAGTTCCGCCCTCACGGTTCAAACATGCTCTCAATCGTACTAAAGACGATGGTAAGAAGGATATGAGGATTAGTCA
The DNA here is from genome assembly GCA_001247695.2 of Cymbomonas tetramitiformis. NCBI lineage: Eukaryota > Viridiplantae > Chlorophyta > Pyramimonadophyceae > Pyramimonadales > Pyramimonadaceae > Cymbomonas > Cymbomonas tetramitiformis. The sequence continues at coordinate 17,309 of LGRX02034716.1, forward strand.
AGTCACGAATCAAGAGACTCATAATCATTTAAAAGACTTAACCCTTGCCTTAACAATTCTAAATTTGCGCAATGCCCTTTTACGAGCTCGTTTATGCTCACGTTCACATTGTTGCTGTTGAGCATATGATAAAGTATTCAATCTATTGGCAGTATTCTGTTCCAAAGACAGCCATCTCATATTGCAAATAGTGTAATGTAAAGTAGTGTCAAAACGATCAATGCACCATGCTGAATTGTCCTCAGTATATCCCGGTTTAAATCCAAGAAGTACTATAAGTGTATATGTGTAAGAAAAGAATGCGAATGGGTCATACGCATGTTCATCAAATACATCGGGAGCATATAACCCCATAAATGCAGGGTCAATCGAAATGTCTGCAGCATAATCATCTAAATGATGAACTCTCTGAATCATATTCACAAAATTACTTCGATATGGATGTTCAGTATTGATGGCTAAGTGATTAGCAACACCCCGTCCAACTCCTTTAAAAAGTAAAGGAGGACGGTTAATCCATGGTGTGACATGTGACAATAAGAATTTAAGTTCCGGTCGCTGTTTTAGCCAAGCTAAAAGTTGTGAGATTAAAGAAACACCATTATTAATATAAAATGCAGTATCTTCTGAGAAGGTATTCACTAATTGTTGAATGATCTGCAATCTCTTATTTGATGAGATGTGAAACGCCAACAACGCATTATTACAATGTTTATGAAGATTGAGCGTAGGGTTGTGCTGATCCATAGATGCGCGTCATAGTATACGACCATCAGATATATGAAGAGGTCGATTATCTCCGAAATCATTATTCTCAAATGGTCTTCCCAAGTCCATCGGTGGTGGCTGTTGTCCCACAACAGAAAGTAAAAAACTGTTCGAAACCAAGAATGAGAAATAGTATTCTAAAAGAAATGCATGAGTGGGAAATGTTGTACAGTCAATTTGTGACATGATTGGGAAGGAACCACATTTTTTATCAAAGCGTGCAATATGTAAAGGCATATCCTTGAAAAGTTCAATTAAATAAGCATGCTCCAAAGAACTGGGAGGCACAAAGAGTTGCAGTATCGCCAAATGTAAGTTTGACATAGTGGGAGGTTGAATGGACAGGTGCAAACAAAGTGTGCAGATATCATTCAAGTGATTCCGAATTGGAGACGGCATACCCGCAGAAGCCGAAGTGGTTGACAAATCTGGGACCGTAATCACACGAGGCGAATGTGAATTCGAACTCCGAGAAGGAGGAGGCAGCATTGTATGGTCATCCGTATTTTGTGGAATCATATCGTCAGATGATGAAATTGTCCATACGTCCATAGGAGTATGAGATGACGCTCCATTGAGTAAAGTCTGAGATGTATTACTAGAAATATGCGATGGTACATGTAAGTATTGTTGTAGAGATGGTTTGGGCCAACCCCATGTTGCGGCAACATCATCGAAAGTAGGTTGCCATGGGAAACGATGCAAGGCAGCATAGCTTAAAAAAACTTGATTAGATTGCAAACATGGTATATCAATATATTCGGCACAAAAACCAATAATATGATATATCAAAATAGCAAATCTGTTCAGAACTTGGGACTCTGAAAGTGCGCTTACGGAACGTCTTCGAGAGCAAGAATGAACAGTCTCCACACACCCAAAGTATTTGTACAAGTGTATTGTTGGATAACAAATCATTTGTGTTTTAATCATAGCTGACTCATTATGGATAAGATTTCATCATAAGGTCAATAGTCATGAAGCTGAATATAGTGTCATCTATATATGACAAACATGACAAATGTTATTAATGTATAATTCAACTTTTCCCAAAGTGTAGACTAAAAGTATTGTCCATAATTTAGACATTAGGTTCAGCCCAAAATTTAGATAATGGGCATTGGCATAATTCAAAAACGAATTTTATTCTGTCTACATATTAGATAGTGGGACCCATCCATAACTCAGGCAATGGGAATAGATTACCTTAATCAGAAATCAAAGTCAAATTATGTCAACTAATAATAAACAATTCAAAATTAAACTATACATAAAAGCATAGTAATGTATTATATTATATAAAAACCCAAAACCCACCCACCCACATAAAAAATATCATCTTTGGGTGGGTGGTAGGTATCATAAAAGAATATGTGTGTGTATGTGTGTGAACGACTAAAACTCGGGGACACAGTGAAATCAAAGGTGTATAATATATAAATGAGTTCCGCCCTCACAGTTCAGAAATGCATATGATTATAAATGAAACAATAAAATAGGATGAACCCATTATCATCAAATATGGAAAACATCATCCTTATCTGAAAGACTTAAATTGTTTGAATCGTGCTTTCATTACTCTAAAGCGTTTTGCTCTTTCCCGAGCTCGAGCATGTTCTCTTTGGAGCAATTCTCGATCAGTATCAGTAAAATGAAATCTATTAGCGGTATTGTCTTCTAAAGACAACCAGCGTATGTTACATAATGTATAATGTAACCATGTTTTCTCTCTATCAATACACCATGGTGAATGATAGCCTGTGTATCCAGGTTTGAAGCCATGCAATAAAGGTAAGACATATGAATAAGAGAAGAATGAAAAGGATCAAGCGCATGTTCATCGAATAATACAGGTGAATATAGCCCAAGAAATGCAGGGTCACGTGCAATATCATTTGCATAACCTTCCGAATGATGAATTCTTTGAAGCATATTTGTAAAATTATTTCTCATCGGATGTTCAATATTTATTGCAATGTGATTTAAATCACTGCGACCAACGCCTTTGCATACTAAAGGAGGTTTATTAATCAAAGGAGTAATGTATTCTAAAAGTATTTTCAATTCAGGTCTTTGTTTCAACCAAGCCATCAACTGAGAAAGTAAGGAAACATGTTTAATTTGTATAATATATACTAATAATATGTAGTAATTTATAACAATGCAAAATAATGATGCACTGAATGAGCTAATATCCATATTTTGATCACAGGATGGATGAATGTTTATCCATGTTTTAATGTCGTGTGTGTGTGTGTGTTATGTGTAAGTCTGAGCCACAGCCAAGTGAATCGGGTGATGGTTTTTACCATGTGTCCGCGAATGGGTGAGAAGGTATGTTACATGAGGGGCTATTTCCAGCGCAATGATGGGTGGCAACCGCATACAGCTGACGTATGGCACTTCAAAGTGCTACTTGAGCGCATCAAGTATGAGCATTTCAAATCAAGCTACATGAGCAATTCAAATCAAGTACTGTAGTACATCAAAGTGCTAATTTCGTGATCTCTGACCACGAAAGTTGCATCCTTTCTGATTCTATCAGGAACCTAAGATAGAATTCCTTTCTGAGTCTTGTCTCTAGGTTGTTCAAAAACCTGCCTTTGACCAAGGATTCCTCCAGACTGACTGCAGCCAATGAGACTAGAGATGCGAATGTCCTCAGATAGTCCGAGAATGCTGAGTTCCCCTGTTCCAGCTCCATCATATGCTTCTTAGCAACTGGCTGTTTATGGGGGTTTTCATACTGACGTAGAAATTCCAGTCTGAGCTGTGCATAAGTGAAGCTTTCATCTTGTGCTAGAGTCTGGAAGTAATGTCTACTGTTGACATGCATATGTGTTATAAATACTGTGATCAGGTCCATATCTGAGACATCCGGTTAGGTGAACTGAAAGTAACGGTCCACTGTCTCAATCCACACTTCGGCATCTTGTCCCTCCTTGAATTCCTTGGGAGAGTTCATCTTAACCTTGGGAACAAGACTGGAACGATCTGCAACTACCGGTTCTTGCTCATCTGGATTGCCTGAATAAGGCGGTGAGTTTTCCTGTGTGTATGGATTATCCTCATCAAATTCCGGATCGATTTCAGAATCACGGAACCGCTATTCATGTCAGGTCTGAGCCTGCTAATCTGGTCAAAATATTCGTGTTCATCGAATCTCATTTGTTCTGCTACCGCATTCTTCGAGTGTGGAACTTGGAATCGACTGTATTTATCGCAGGTGCCATATTTATCGTAATACCAGAATTTTGGATCAGCACCGACGGTCGAGAATGTTGCATATGACATCTATACCACAACTAGAACCAACACAATACCTTCAATTCTAGTTTTTGCGTGTTTGTGTACGAAATTATGCAACTATATATATATATCTCAATTGTGCGGATATATATGTATCAGGTGTTATTTTTCAGCTTCATGGATGTATATATTTCAGCATTCCACCTTCCCCCCTCAAGGAAGAGTCAAGTACCAGGCAGTTGTCAAGTGCCTGAAAACATTCCATGTAGTACTAACGTTGTAGTGATTATATAATAGACGAACCTGGAAATACCACTGAAGTAAGTGGCAGGATTGAGTGCATCTCAGAGGAAATTCTCTCCAGTTTGACACTACAGTTTCAGCAAATGGAAGCTCCCTCAGACAATATTACACAGATGCAGTCTCAGACAGCACAGCTGAAATCTCAAAAGAAGTTGTTGTATAAGGGAAGAATATATGGACAGACCACCAACATACGTGTGGTGGTCGGTCGCATCTGTCGCATCTGTCACATCCGCGCATCACGGATGTGACAGCCATTCGCGCATTACGGATGGAGGTCTAAACCAGCCCGAAGAATATATGGACAGACCACCAACATACTTGTGGACCCAGGAGCGACGTCATCTTTCATTGATAGACAGTTTGCTTCACAGCTTGGAATAACAGCTACAGATTCTTCTTCATTCTCAGTGGGATTGGCGGGAGGAAACCAATTATTACCCTGCACATCCTATCTTCCCAATGCGTCATTTACGCTGGGTAAGTATAACCGTTGCGGTATTGTAAAATTTTGAAATTTTGTCTGTGTGTGATTGCCTGTTGTGACTGGCTGAGCCAGCTTGTCTACACTCCCCCCATTAAGTATACACCGATGACTATAATTCCCCATTAATTATACATTCATTTATATTATCTTAAATATAAATGATGTTTTGGGGTTTTTTATTATTGATTACAACTATTTGTTTTTTTTGCATTTTTAATCTTGAATTTATTTAGTCGATATTGATTAATTTCGACTTTTTTCATTGCTTCATAATTTATTTCACTAGTGTCATCAGATTTGTTTTATTTTCATTTTCAAGGTCGATTTTTTATATGACATAATGTGATATGACATATCATAATGTTCCCTATACTTTACAATTGTTGATTTCTGATTAGGACAACTCGCTGTCTAAGTTGGACACTTTGTCACATTTGTCACTAACTTTTAATTAGTCATATATTTGACAACTTAAACTTTATTATTGATGACTCATCTTTGACTAGATATTTTTGAAAGTTAGTCAGCAATGATTGTTAACTGATTGATAATTAAGATTACACAAGATCTTTCAAGATGTGCACAACATTCTTTGTTAAAAAGCTTTGGGGGGTTGTGGTTAGCTCATTCTTGTCGTCTAAGAGTTCGTTCCATAAGCGTACTCTCAAAGTCCCAAGTTTTGAGCAGATTTGTATTTTATATTGGATATATTTTATAACGTTTTTGTAAGGACAAGGAGGTGTACTTTACGGACTTCCTCAAAAGTGTAACTCCAAGGCTCTAAGGTGTGCCCACTTATCACATTTGTGGAATTAATCGGGGCACTGTCTTGCTCAGTATATTGAGTTGACACAATCCCCCCGCGGTGGTTGATACCGTCCTAAGGTTTTCCAGGGCCCTTTACAGTGGGTGCCCCTGTTTCAGCGTTGTGTACCCGTGCGCGGCGCGACAGGGAGTATAAGAAATTTATATTATCTTAAAATTGCCTCTTATTTCACTAATTAAATATTTTGACTACCGATCCCGAAAAAATGACTACAGCCCCCCATATAACCAGACGCTCCAGGAGTATGGCCATATTTTATTTGAAAAGTTGAAGGTGAGAGTTTATCTATCTGCTCATAAACTCGTTGCCATGCACGTTTGCATGCAATATTCCTGGAAAAGGTCAAGCTAACAGATTGAAATAAAGGCTTGAATCTGTAGTCCCATCAGCTGCAGATCAACAGATCCTGCTGGAGCACCTAACCACCAATCAAAGGCTATAAGTTGACACATATGGACATGCATTTGTTTATTCGTTAGACTAGTGTCGACACTTGGCAGATATTTTTTTAACGAGGGTGACATAAATACTTATCTCTGGGTTTCATTTAAACACTTGCTGTGTGTCAACATCTACAAACTCAGCGATGGACATCTGTTATGATAACCCAGGGCATGGAGAGAAACCTGGCATCAATGACGTCTCTATCTATGGAGTGATTGAACCATTTTCCAAGGTAGATGCAGAATGCGCGGGTGTCTTAATAAGATGTGCATTTGATTGGTGGCACGCTCGGATGGTGAAGATTGTGTCAAGCATTTGGTGAATGAGAGGAGTGTGCTTTTGGGTGGAAGCTCTTTTTCCATGACCGCTTGGTGCATCCCATATGTCAAACACGGGGAAAGATGTCGGGTGAAAATGCGTGTTTATTTCCTGGTCTACGGATATCTTTATCACAGCGCAGCCAGAGCTGGCAGTGTGTCACCCGTGCCCCTAAGGAACGGCGCGTGGTTTGCTGCCGCCACACCACCAGATCCAGCACTACCCAACCTGAGGATGCATTATAGTCAGAGACAGAGGATCTGCTGGTAAGGCGGATACTGATGAGCAAGCATCTGGTGGTACCGGTGAGTTGTCCCATACAACATCGGCACCACCAGGTAGGTACGGGAACACCTCCAGCATCGCCTGTGTGAGGGCAGTCGAGGTGGTACATATCGGCTGCATAAATGCAGATGTCCACACGACACATGACCAGTTCCGACACGCAGTCGCGGATGTGAACGGGCCCCCATAATAGATGCCGCAGTGATAACACTCGCAGAAGCGGCACACTGCAATTTGTAGCAGATTGAAGCCACTGCCAGGCTTACTTATGCCTTCTATGCCCAAGCCATACAGCACAAACCCGCCGAGCGCCCTTCGGGGCAGAGTCCTCGTTTTAGTCATCGATGGTGTAGCCAGTGTCTTCCTCGATGTCGCATGCAAGGAGGACACACAACGAGCGGGGGCAATACCAAAATCAAGGTATGGCAAACGCGAGGTCAAAAAGTGCTCGGAAAACGCAAAACTGTTTTATTTGATATTTCGGTTTTAAATGCATTCATTTTGGCCCTCAAAACTTTTGAGAGTCATCGGACATCATTTTAACCCTTATAAATCGCAATAATCAAGCGTAACACGTTACATGTAACGCATTACAATGTGTTACACAAACCCCTAATGTCATTTTGGGTGTCTAAACGTGCCCCCGCAAGGCAAGTACGTCGCTAACCATTTTCGGCTATGCCGAATCCGATGGCGACGTCCGTTTTCACCGGTTAGAGCCGTATAGGGCGCCACACCATGCTCGAGGTGGGCCGAGACAAATCAGCCTGGCACTGCTTCGTGCGCACGCTCTAGCCAGGCACGCGTGTTTCGCTATCCCGCGCTATAAGGTGTGATGCACCGACCGGGTCCCAACAAGGTGAATATGTTTCTAACCATTTTTTACCATGCCGAATCCGATGGTGACATCCGTTTTCACCGGTTAGAGCCATATAGGGCCCCACACCATGCTCCACGGTGGGCCCAGGCAAATCTTCCTGAGAACAGACACACCTTCACTTCGGCGGTGCTTAGAAAATAGCTCCGGATTATTTTGCACATCACGAACCCTTTCACCTCCCTCCATATGCATCCAATAACACGTGTGCAACGTGCCGGGCGTGTACACTCGCTAGATTCCGAATGGTCACGCACGGACGTGCCGCACGCGACACTGCTCTGTGAGCAGGCTCTGGCCAGGCACGCGCGTTTCGCTATCCCGCGCTATAAGGTGTGATGCACCGACCGGGTTCCCACAAGGTGAATATGTTTCTAACCATTTTCGACCATGCCGAAAACGATGGTGACATCCGTTTTCACCGGTTAGAGCCATATAGGGCCCCACACCGTGCTCCAGGGTGGGCCCAAGCAAATCTGCCTGAGAACAGACACACCTTCCACACCATCTATTGCTAAATCATTAAGTAATTTGTAAATCACTAACAGGAAGCACTCCATACCCCAAATTGTATTAATCAAGTCATGACTACTCAACAACTCGCATTCATCAAATCTACTAATCTACCATTATATTCACCGATGAACGAAGAGCCCTGAATTAATACATACAAACATGCAAACAATCATAATATTTGTGCAACGTTGCATGCACTTGAAAAATATTATTATTTAGATACAGAACTGGTGGTGGCACATTTTGTATACGGTGCACCGATCTTTTTTTTCCGGTCATTAGCTAGATTCAGGCACCTAGCACACGGGCCCTCCTATCAGCAAGCGGTGCTTCGTCGCTACTGCTTGACTCGTCATCCTCACCATCTTGGCCACGTTCCTCCTGCTCAGATTCACTTTCGGAAACTGGAGGGGTTGCATCCTCCTCCTCGACTCGGCAGTTGGTTACCCCTTCGATATACGGGGGATACAGAGCGCGCTTCGCTGGATCTGGCAGAAACTTGCTCAAGATGTGTAAATCTACCACCTTGGCTTGAGGCAAGGGCAGTGGCCCATCATACAGAGTGAAGCATGGATCACTAACCGGGACAACCTGCGTTGAGAGGGGCGTTAGGTCATGAGTGCGCACTCCACTTCCCCACAAGCGACGGTCTGGTGCGTTCCTGCGGAGATCGACGATGATCCAACATTCAGGGAAGATATCTTCCTGGGATTGGCCGGCCCGGGGCCGTGTCACGGAGGCCCGGGCCGAAGGAAAAGTTGCGGATGGGCCAAGTCGCATTGATGGGCAAATCGATAAATTTCCAAAATTTTATCGATTTTTGACAAATTGCCATACTTAAAATTAAAATTTTGCGCCTGCGGCGGGCAATTTTGGGTAAGGGCCGAGACGGGCCGAAATGTGGCCGAAGTAAATTCCCAATGCGGGCCGAGTCACCTCCGCAGAAGATATCTACCCTGCCAACATTCCTTCGGGTCCAAACTCCGACGCAGCCAAACTTCACCTGGATGGTATGCCATCTTCGGCCGGCCGTTTGCATTCATCACCGGCCCATTCGGGCCGACCAGCTCACCATACCCATAATTAAACCAGTGAAACTCTGACATGTTCATCTTCACTCCCTGTTCATCTGCGCGGGTGCTCTGCACATACCGCTGTGCAAGATATTCTCCCCATTTCTGATGTTCAGCTTGAGGAAACTCGACACACTCAAACAGGTGCTTCCGATTAGCAGCTTTCGCGATAGTGATCCAATCTGTCATATCAGAGATAACGGACCACTTTTTGGCTTCTCGTTGAGTCTATACAAACGAAAAAAAAGAAACTTAAAAAAAATGGAGTGTCCGGTTACGAATGATAGCAGCGGTGTTTAAATTTTGCTAATCTGAACAGCGTTCTGATTGATCACAAAGCAGAGATCTCCGTAACGCTAGCTCACATCAATTCATACTCGTGAAAAGTAATTTTTAACGTGCTACCAACCACAAATCGTGGCACAGATCAATACTAGCTAACTATGATCCTCCTGCGTGCCTGCCACCTCAGTCGCGCTGTGTCAATCGTTCGTGCTTCCACAAATCCCGGTTCGTCCTCCTTGAATACTGCCAGCTTCATAGCATTCTCAGTTGAGCCTTAAGAAATTCCAGAAAAACGTAGCATACTTACTTCATTTGGCGGACTCCAATTCCTTCGTCCCCTCACCGTAGCGCATCGCGTTGACGCCGGCCGTCACGTCAAGGGAAGCCGAGAGTTGCCAGCGGTGAAGCGGAATAAATACAAGACCAACAAAATCACAAGTAGGTAAAAACGCCACGAATTAATTACCTGCAGTGGAACAACAACACTTCAGTAATTTCAGGAGTACACCGTGCTTCACCACCGGCATGCTCCCGAGACTGCAGAAGTGGACAGCGTTCGTGCTCTTGACGTCCTCGACGCACCAGTCCATACCACCAGATCCAGTCGTACACCCCAGGTCTCCCAAGCACCAGCGCCGTCGTCGTCCCACCAGCTGCAGTAAAAATGCGTCGCGTTCGCTACGTCGTCTAGAGAGTCGAAAGAACGAACGCGCGACACTGCGCACCAAAACATGCAGACAAGAAGGGCACGCACCGCACCGAACCCAGTGTCGTTTGGCAAATACGTGTGCCCAGTGGGTGGGACCTTCACATCCATGCGCTCGTACATGTACAGCTCTGGAATATCTGGGGCTGTCACACTGCAGTTGTAGCGAAGCATGGTGCCGTTGTTGCATTGGCTGAAAGTTCCGTCGTACCATTTGTTCAGGTGTACAACACCAGAAGGGTACAGTAGTTTTAATGGTGATAGGGCTCTACAGGAACACAGTTGTCGGCTCCCTTTTTCGCGATACGTTAATTCCAAAAGTATAAAACGGCATGCAACGATGCGCAGCAGAGAAAATGCTATACATGAACGTCGCTAAAATTCGGAGATAGAATGCCTCGCCAACGGTCAACTTCGGTGTGCGTAAGTTGCCCCCAAAGTCTTGAGTCTGAGTCTCCGATCCTTTGATGCTATTGTACCCTGGCTTCTGCACTGGCTTAATTTGTAGAGGATCGCTGAATGCAAGTTCAGCTGTCTGAATATCAAAGTTACGCGAATCGTAGCTTTCGTCGGCAATACGCTTGTGGTCGCTAAATGCTTTGGAGATTTGTTCCTCTAGGGGAGACCCAGGCTCCGCACTACTCATCTGGTGCTTAAAGTTATCGCATTTATCGCAAGTGTCCACTTTCACCTGACCAAAGCTCAAGTCGTAGATACGAAGAGCTTTACGATAAGCCGAATATGTGTATGGGGGCTTTAAGCGGTTGTCCTCTTGTAGTGCAAGCGGGGACTTTTCCGATCGCTGTCAAGTGATTCCCACCACCCTATAGCGTCTGCCTGCTGTGCAAACTCCGAGGATTATTGATGATAGTAAAGTTGTCATATCTTCGCAAGGTACAGGTCTGGGTTCAAGAAGTACCGAGCCTTTCCAGCGTTCATGTTGTCGGAGTAATGGCTGCGTTCCCTGCGCATCCATGGTTGAAAAATAACATAATAATCATTTCCGTATATGCGTGTGCGTGTGATAAGAACGCGATAAGATAAAATGTAATACGAAGTTACGTGCGTATATCGATGAGTGTACCCCACGCACACTCAAAAAATTCGTTACACACCTTGGGGAAGACTTGATGTGTTCCTTGATGCTAGTTCGACACAACGCGCCTTTACTTTTCATCTTCACTGCGCCTTGATTTGCAGCATATGTGGGCAACACAACCACAGAACGGTCTCAACAAAATATACTAGACAACATTTTGTCGCACTTCCCAAGCCCAAACGTATTTCGGAAAAACGGTTTGCATACAACGCGAGGTGGCTCATTTACACTTTCACTTGGTAATGTGAACTTAGCCTTCTTCAAGGAAGAGGGAGACGTCGATTTAATTTGCTCGATAATAGTCTTAAAATATTCTTGTCCCTCTGCAAAGTTAGGGCAACCTTGCGAGACACCGCGGCACACGACCTCTTCGGCAAATCTGTGGTTGCGAAGTCCACCCTGAAGGTCAACAGCTCCAATATTCAGACGGCAGTACACACATAGCATGTCCGGGTTATAGAGCGCACGATGTTGGCGGCGTTCGAGGAATCCGGTCTTGACAGTGAGGGCGTTCCTACTCTTAATAAAGCCATTCAAAAACGTCCTACTCGCTTGCATTCCTCCCCCCACGACTTGGGAATATGTACTTGAAAGTTGCGAGCGCAGGTTTTCACGATGCGCAAGGGAAACCTCCTTACAATCAAGGGCGCACTTGCTATTACACACTTCAAGGTATGTCTTACGCGAGGTTGACTTTACACAAAACTTCTGATTTTCTAGATCGTGAGATATAAGCGATTTAAGTTTCCGCTTATGTATGGGTAAGTATGGGAGATAACTGAGCGGTATCGACCATAACTTTTCAATGCCTGGGACAATTGCATACCCGGAGTACGCAATATGTTTAGATTGCTTTGAGCGACATGTTTATCGAATAAAAATATTTTCGGAAGTTTTGTGTAAAGTCGACCTTGCGTAAGACATAGCTTGACTTGGTCGTGTGCTTTTAAAGCGGACGAGAAAATGAAACCAGCTGCATGTTTGACCATTTGCTTTGTGTTACCTATATTCGCCACCTTGCGTTTCTGAGGAGTCGTGTGTACTGCGATACTCTGAGTTTGTTCACGACTGGGAGGAAGCACATGGGATAGAGCTGCTTCTTTCGTTGGAGCGAGGTCACTAGCAATCTGGTGACGAATTTGATGTTCACCCTCAGTGTTACTAGCTAGGCCCACGCCGTGCACTCTACTTCCTCCACTGATACTCATCTCACCGATCTGTCGACTGTGCCTTCGCTTCCGGCGGTCAATCAAGATCTCCTCACGCATTTCGCCCTCAAGAAGCTCTAAGCGCGACCCTATCCAAGAAAAGTCATTGTAGCACGGTGTGGAACCAGGTGCCAATTCAACCCACTTAAAAGGTTGTGCATCACCCTTTTTGTACCCTACAATTTTGGCAGGCCAATATCCCTCAGGTGGCAATGAATCGCTGAAGTCGGGGTAGTCTACAGTAGTCAGTCGTAGCCTGCGCCCAACAAGATGGCTCATGGTTCCGTCAAAAACAGCGCGCTCACACAAATATGAAACTACTTATTACTGTGCCGTAATTCATTTCCGCGTTTGGGAATAATACAGTATTCACTTGCCGTACGGTACTTCATTTTTGCGTTTGCTCCGCTGGAGCATTTGGAGCATTTGGAGCGTTTGCTCCATGATCACGAGGTCGACACTATTGGCTCCCTACCGCGGAGTCACCGTCAACGGCATCGCGACCCTACCCGATCCGGGAACAACATCGCCATTTCCAGGCGATCTAGAGTTTGGTTTTACCGAGCACTTTTTTACCTCGCGTTTGCCATACCTTGAAATCCTCTGGTGGCGGGTCGTATAGAATGGGCTCTCCGCCGCCCAAGGCAGAGCGGACCGACCGGCAGCTCGGCGCAGTATTTGTGATAACTCCCTAGCACATTATTTTTCCAAATCCAAGCTCAACGGGTATTCACCAAGTGAACATATTTATCACCCACTCACCCATTATATGTGGTTGATGGGCGGTGAGCACTTTTGAATGCACTCAAGCTACTGCTGTACATGCAAACATTTACAAATTATAATTATATAATCAGACGTTATACAAACTCGTTATCATAAACGAATTATGATTGTATAAGTGTGTGTCCATGCATGAATAACAATCATATATCCAGCTAATCCAAGTTATATGGATGTACATGTGATGTGTTATCGTGAAGCAGCCACCCGCAACAATCGAACACTGCTGCTTGTTTGCAATTGTAACAGGATAAATGTGATATACAAGAGACCAGGTGACTTGTTGGCTCGCAGTATCGAACTAGAGCACATCGGTTTGCGCATGCACATAATAAACATATGTATGGCAGTATTGGTTCGCCTTGTTTGAGAATCGTCATGGGTTCTGGTGACTGCTTGAACTTTGAGGGTCTTGCTGTGACACTTGCTTCTTGTTCGGATTTTGTAGCCGTATTTTCCTCTGCATCATCATCACACACGATCAGCACAATCTTAAGGCGGCATGCATCTACTGAACATGCGTTGGTCGGCACATACAAGTGCGTTATAGTGAGCTGCAGTTGTTATCTAAAATGATGATGACACAGCACAATACTCACTCCTTTGTTACCGAAAAACACTACATTATGAATGGAGGTCCTGAAAGTCCGCTAGTTAAAATCGTAACTGACACGGTGCCTGACGTTCTATTCAATTTTTAATGCACGCCCCAAAATTTAAATTCCTGCCACGACGGAAAAATATTCATCGTGGACACCGAGGAGTTGCGTTCCCTCGACGCATGACACTGCGCGGAGGCGAATCCGATATGACTCTTCCAATTCCGCCGAGGACCCGATTCGACTCTCGTCTGCATGACACTGACCAATCCAGAGAGATCCAGACGAGAGACATAGACATGATACGATTGTCAAGACAGGGAAGGCCTGACAACTATTACGAACTGCCTGTTGTTGCTTTCAACAATTTCCATGCTCAATTGTAATTTGTTAAATGCGGAACGCTTTCTACCCCGCAGCGTGCCCATATCCAGCGAAGTCAAAAATTCTAAGATGATGTATTAATTTAAGTTGCCTGCTGCTATATGATATTATCACACATTCATGCTGAGTATGTGGGTACCCGGTTCGCGCAGAATTATAACCTATGTCGCAACTATTGGAAGTTTCAAAAACCTCAAATTCAGCCCGCTATACCTACTTGAACGCGTCAGCCCACAGCGAGATGTGTGGCTGACCGTTCACTCTGTACAATTTATTTTGGAACGATGAAACATATGAAAACTATTTTTGCTCACGCCTCCCTCACCCGATGCGCACGCTCGCTTGCAAGCGAGTGCGCGGTTGAGGGAAGAAACCCTAGCGGAAACGTGGACGCGGTTGACACCCGCGTTTCCGCTAGAGGTGAGAATGCACTGTCAGATGCTCAGAATGTTTGTCTTATGCGAATATGATATGCGTGATATGTTCATGCTGTGCAATATGCGCCCCTGCTGGACGTGAGTCGAGATGGCTGGCTCGAATCACGTGGCAGAAACGTGGACGCGGTTGACACCCACGTTTCCGCTAGAGGTGAGAATGCACTGTCAGATGCTCAGTATGTTTGTCTTATGCGTATATGATATGCGTGATATGTTCATGCTGTGCAATATGCGTCCCTGCTGGACGTGAGTCGTGACGGCTGGCTTGAATCACGCCCATTTACCCCCCTCACAATAACCGTCCAGCATCCTAATTGCTGGACGGATTTTACGCGCGCAAAAGTATGTTGTTCCTAACACCATTTATAAAGTATATGCAAACGTATGTCGTGTTTGGTATACGGTAGTATACCCAACAAAACACCACTGAACAGTGACTTACGGGCCGCTATCCAGCAGTCAAGCAGGGAAGTGAGCGCGATAGAAGGTCAGCCTGCTTTTTTGACGTCTATCGTCTAAATGGATTGGTGTCTTCACTTTTTCAGATGAAATATTCATGCTAACGTAATCAGAAGTTCGATGAATGATGTCCAATCGCAACAACGCCATCGCCACCACGCAACATGCCTCAACCTGCTTTCGCATTTCAAGAGACTGTTCGTTTCAGTTCATTGTGGCAATTAGCCCAATCAGCATTCATCATGTTGTCAGACCGACATGGCCGCTCATTTCTGCCCTATAATCCACCGTAAAAAAACAGAAATCTGTCGGTAGATATCGTCGCGATCAAAATGGCCGCTCACTTCCGCCCCGAACTAGCGGACTTGCATGACCCCCATTCAGAATGTAGTGATATATATAGACATATACCCTCATTCGTGGCATGCATATAAATGCCGATTTGGTTAAACATGGAATAGCGCATGCACAATATATATACTATTCCGTGATAAGAGGTGCTGTACCATTGAAGGCTTCTCGGCAATAAGGTATGATAAGCCATATCCAGTGGAATGACCAGCCTCAGACCGCGTCTTTATCAAATGCGCAGGACGAAATTCCAGCATGCACTTCTTCAGCACCTATGAACACACACACACACACACAGTGGATGCGAATCGTGATAGACCGTATATTGAGTCCACAATAACGTACGTGTTAAGGCATTCATATTGCATACTATGTAGTATGATCAGCTATTGTATTACCAGCATTCACATTAGCATTAGCATTAGCATTAGTGGTACATATGCGCCGTAGTGTGTCTGTAGTTGTGAAGCATTAATGCATGCATGTTGATAGGAAGACAGTGTTGCAACTCGATCCTTCTGTCCTTTTAACACAGTATTCTGATCCACACTTAAGAGTTGAGGGTACTACGCCGTGGAAAAAGTTGGCCACTTGCTGAAATCCCCTTGACAGACGCTACGATTAACAATATCTGACGATCCAGAAAAAGTCGGACAAATGAAGTGGCGACATCTAAAACGTCCGATTTTCACAAGAGACGGTCCTCAGGTCAAGGAACCGTTATCCTGCTTTCAAGAAAACTTCGAGAACGCTCGTTTCCTGAATTTAGACAGTGCTGGAATTTGCTGGATCGGGTGCATATCACGTCATGAAAGAGAACTCTATTATGTCATGCTGGCGAAAATGAATACGATCGCGTCACGAAAATCTCTTCCAACTGCCGTAGATCGATTATTCAGATTATCCCAGTCCGCCTATATTTTTACATCGTTCCGATGAAAATTACGTACCATATTTCCCATTCACATATCATTAATATGATGACGTGTCCGACCTCACTGTCGAATGTGCGGCCAACCAGATATTCATACGAGGAAAACAGAATCCGCTTGCATTCTTTCGCATTCACCTCACTGCGAAGACCACTGAACTGAGCGCCCCGTAAGTCACTCTTCAGCGGCCGTTGTGTTTGGTATAATCCCGTATACCAAACACAACGTAGCTTTGCATATGCATTCTAAAGTATGTTCGGAACCTCATATTTCTTGCGCGCGCAAGATCCGTTCAGATTCTAGGAGTCTGGACGCGGCGCGTTAGAGGGGATGTATGATTTTGTCATTCGTCGAGTCCGCTGACTCGACTCACGCGCAGCAGCGGAGGAAACGTTGCGTGTTATTCTTAAAATTGCATATTTAACAAATGACATTTGAACATTGCAAAATGCGCCCCTTGCAAAACGCGACAGACATAGACAGTCTCGTCGACCGTGAATCCGTGATACGTGAAGAGTCAATAATTGAAACGATAGCGACAGCAAATCTTTGACAATGACCTACCGTATTGCATATGCCACCGCAGGATCAAATCTAAATATTATAATATTTAGATAGAGACTTAGAGAGCAACTTACAGTTTAATATAAATGTCCCCAAGTTGGTGAACACCCGTGAAGTATAAATATGCGCCAACTTTGAATACTATAAATAGGACAGTAAACAGGACACGTACTTCGATTCCTTTCACGTGCTGACGTGTCAGTAATTTCTTAGTGACTGAATCGTGAACAACTCGAATTAAAGTTGAAGATCAACGCGCCACTATTGCGAGGTGGTCGACGCGGGGCTGAGTATTGAGGAGAAGGGGCTCGAAAGAGGTACCTCTCATGTTGCTGTGATTGAAGGAAGAGGCTTGAAGCACTTTTGGAGATTACAGTTGTGGGTTGGCATATTGAAGGGAGCGTGGCACGCCGGGCGAACCAGCAGAATATTTACGCACAGAGGAATTTTTATCAGCTTTCAAAACTGACGAGGTTACGAGGTTACGAGGACCCGAGTTTTTCAAAACTATACGTAGTTTAATATTGCCACCACTGTGAAGGACCCATGAATACAATCAGTTAAAACGGCCTTAAATTTTGCATGATTTTATTGTATACGTTTCTCGAAAAATGTATTTTGTGACACACCCTTGATATTTTTTTCAGTTTGAGTATTTTATGACTTTCCTAGGTGAAAGGTACCACTTGTTTAAGGCAAACCGATGCCTGCACCATCAAGACTCTTAGTTACAACATACTAACAATGAACAAACCAAGTTTGGTAATTTCTGCACCTCAATACTAACGCAGCAAAGCTGCCCCTTTGGTAGTGAGTTTCAGGTAGAAAAATTTGTTTATGAAATAGTGAGTAAAAATCATGTAGTAATAATTGTTCATAAAATAGGGAGTAAAAATTAGGCAGAAATAATTGTTTACAAAACAGTGAGTAAAAAAGTTGCTCTTCTTTCCGCTCTACAAATCGTTGAGAGACTTAGAAAAAATAGCGAGTTTGAAGAGCGAAAAAAAGAGCAACCTTTTTACTCGCTATTTTATAAACAAATATATCTGCATGAATCGGGGAGAAATAATTGTTTATAAATGGTGAGTTTCAGGTAGGAATATTTGTTTATAAAGTAGTGAGTAAAAATCATGTAGTAATAATTGTTCATAAAATAGGGAGTAAAAATTAGGTAGAAATAATTGTTTACAAAACAGTGAGTAAAAAAGTTGCTCTTCTTTCCGCTCTACAAATCGTTGAGAGACTTAGAAAAAATAGCGAGTTTGAAGAGCGAAAAAAAGAGCAACCTTTTTACTCGCTATTTTATAAACAAATATATCTACATGAATCGGGGAGAAATAATTGTTTATAAATGGTGAGTTTCAGGTAGGAATATTTGTTTATAAAATAGTGAGTAAAAATCATGTAGTAATAATTGTTCATAAAATAGGAGTAAAAATTAGGTAGAAATAATTGTTTACAAAACAGTGAGTAAAAAAGTTGCTCTTCTTAAGTCTCTCAACTGCAAAGGCAAAGAAGTGCTTATTCTCGAGGAAAGCACGCATACTTTTTTGTGTCTGGCATTAATGTCAAAACTCAGCAAAAGCAGCGATCATTCTAGGAAAAAGAGTTGATCCCGCCTGTTTTGACATTAATGTCAAAACTCAGCAAAAGCAGCAATAATGCTAGGAAAAAGAGTTGATCCGGCCTGTTTTGACATTAATGTCAAAACTCAGCAAAAGCAGCAATAATGCTAGGAAAAAGAGTTGATCCGGCCCGTTTTGACATTAATGTCAAAACTCAGCAAAAGCAGCAATAATGCTAGGAAAAAGAGTTGATCCGGCCCGTTTTGACATTAATGTCAAAACTCAGCAAAAGCAGCAATAATGCTAGGAAAAAGAGTTGATCCCGCCTGTTTTGACATTAATGTCAAACCTCCGACGCAGAATCAGCAAAAATGCTAGGAAAAAGAGTTGATCCCGCCTGTTTTGACATTAATGTCATATGTCAAAACTCAGCAAAAGCAGCAATAATGCTAGGAAAAAGAGTTGATCCGGCCTGTTTTGACATTAATGTCAAAACTTAGCAAAAGCAGCAATAATGCTAGGAAAAAGAGTTGATCCGGCCCGTTTTGACATTAATGTCAAAACTCAGCAAAAGCAGCAATAATGCTAGGAAAAAGAGTTGATCCCGCCTGTTTTGACATTAATGTCAAAACTCAGCAAAAACAGCAATAATAAGAGGAAAAGGAGTTGATCCCGCCTGTTTTGACATTAATGTCAAAACTCAGCAAAAGCAGCAATAATGCTAGGAAAAAGAGATGATCCCGCCTGTTTTGACATTAATGTCAAAACTCAGACTTCTGACATTAATGTTAAAACATTCGCTCCAAAGATCTTTGCGAAAGCTTTGTCTTCTTTTCAATGCTTTCAGAGTTTGCATTTACGCAAAGATCTCTGCTTCAAAGATCTTCGCGCAAGCTCAACCCCTCTTTAATTTGTAAAGAAATATTTGCGCAAAGTCGAGTTAGCTCCAAAGATCTTTGCGCAAGCATGTCTGCTTTTCAACGTTTGAGTTGGCAAATTTGCGCAAAGATCTTTGCTTCAGAGATCTTAGCGCAAGCTCGAACACTCTTTAATTTGTAAAGAAATATTTGCGCAAAGTCGAGTTAGCTCCAAAGATCTTTGCGCAAGCTTCGTCTGCTTTTCAACGTTTGAGTTAGCAAATTTGCGCAAAGATCTTTGCTTCAAAGATCTTAGCGCAAGCTCTGAGAACCACTCTTTAATTTGTAAAGAAAACTTTGCGCAAGCTCCGTGTACTCATTAATTGCTAAAGTAAACTTTGCGCAAAGTCGAGTTAGCTTCAAGATCTTTGCGCCAGCTTCAAATGCTTTTTAATAATGTTTAAGGTAATATTTGCGCAAAGATCTTTGCTTCAAAGATCTTTGCGCAAGCTCGAACTACTCTTTAATTTGTAAAGAAAACTTTGCGTAAGCTCCGTGTACTCATTAATTGCTAAAGTAAACTTTGCGCAAAGTCGAGTTAGCTTCAAGATCTTTGCGCCAGCTTCAAATGCTTTTTAATAATGTTTAAGGTAATATTTGCGCAAAGATCTTTGCTTCAAAGATCTTAGCGCAAGCTCGAACTACTCTTTAAGATGTAAAGAAATCTTTGCGTAAGCTCCGTGTACCCATTAATTGCTAAAGTAAACTTTGCGCAAAGTCGAGTTACTAGCTTCAAGATCTTTGCGCCAGCTTCAAATGCTTTTTAATGTTTAAGGTTATATTTGCGCAAAGATCTTTGGACCAAGATCTGTGCTTCAAAGATCTTTACGTAAAAACATCATACGAAAAAATACCGTTGTATTTTACCGACACTCAAACTCTCAAAGCGCATGTTTTTAACGCGTGTTTTTTAAGCAAGAGAAATCGCACACTTAAAACACCATAATTCAAACATACATAACTTACCCACTAAAACTACCACATTTAAGACGTCGGCACTTGGTTTGGCTATGAAGCCTTGGCGACGTGTACCGTGTCCGCTTTTTTTGATTTCAAATCTAGATAATTATTTGACCAAGCAGCGAAGGTCAGTGGACACGCGTCAGCAAGTCTCCCTTTCTGCTAGTGGACACGGAGTACGGTGACAAAAATTATTAGTATTATTACTATTATTACTATTATTACTATTAAAAAAATTAAAAAAAAGATTAATAGTAGTGTTAGTATTGTTATCATAACATACAACATATTATAATATATACGATATATCATTATTATTATATCTTGACATTATTATTATATTATTATGATATTTAAAAGTTTTGCGCGAGTCGAGGAAGGGGCGACTCTAGACGTCTCGAGCCTGAGTACAGTACAAACAAGTTTTTGCTGTAGCACTAATTTCCCGGTAGCGGTTTTTGAATGGTGTGAATATGGAACTCGTTAGGAAAGTCTTACGAGTCGAGAAGGGCAATTTTGACGCGTTCAAGTATTGAGGTGTAATAATCGCCTTAGGGCAGCTATGTCGCGTTAGCATTGCGGCGTAAGAATCGCCTTAGGAAAGTTTTGCGCGAGTCGAAAAGGGGCAACTCTGTTACGTTAGTATTGAGGTGTAGGAATACCCTTAGGAAAGTGTTGCGTGAGTCGAGAAGGGGCAGCTTTGCTGCTTTAGTATTGGGGTGCAGAAATTGCCGAGCTGGGTTGGTCCATTGTAATTATGTTGTAAGCCGGCTATTTTCCTTGACCACTTGTACCAACAGTCTCGGTTGAAGCCTAAAGCATAAATAAACCGCAATTTTTATGTGTTGTTTATTAAAAAAACTGAATGTACGGCTTGTATTAAAACGCAACAAACTGAGCACAAAATTTTGCTCTATTTTATGAATTCCTGACATCTACCCTTCCACAAAAAAGCATGAATACAAAGGACAATTTCCCTCGTGAAACTGGACAAATCAACACGATATCAAGGAGTCGTTTTGACGGGTTCGTAGGGAAAAACGACGAAATTCCGAAAATTTTACCTCGTAACCTCGTCAGATGTGTAAAATGAATTTTTATGTACATACTACCTTGCGACACGGTTGGCGATGCTTGTCGATGTTTATTCTGTTTGGTGGTGCTTTGAGGCCGCGCAGGCCCTTGTTTGCCGGGGATAGTTAGGGTTGCCATTTTGGTGCGCGGTGTCGCGTGTTCGTTCTTTCGACTCTCTAGACAACGTAGCGAACGCGACGCATTTTTTACTGCAGCTGGTGGGACGACGACGGCGCTGGTGCTTGGGAGACCTGGGGTGTACGACTGGATCTGGTGGTATGGACTGGTGCGTCGAGGACGTCAAGAGCACGAACGCTGTCCACTTCGGCAGTCTCGGGAGCATGCCGGTGGTGAAGCACGGTGTACTCCTGAAATTACTGAAGTGTTGTTGTTCCACTGCAGGTAATTAATTTGTGGCGTTTTTACCTACTTGTGATTTTGTTGGTCTTTTATTTTTCCGCTTCACCGCCGGCAATTCTCGGCTTCCCTTGACGTGACGGCTGGCGTCAACGCGATGCGCTACGGTGAGGTGACGAAGGAATTGGAGTCCGCCAAATGAAGTAAGTATGCTACGTTTTCCTGGAATTTCTTGAGGCTCAACTGAGAATGCTATGAAGCTGGCAGTATTCAAGGAGGACGAGCCGGGATTTGTGGAAGCACGAACGATCGACAGCGCGACTGAGGTGGCAGGCACACAGGAGGATCATAGTTAGCTAGTATGATCTGTGCCACGATTTGTGGTTGGTAGCACGTAAAAAATTACTTTTCACGAGTATGAATTGAAGTGAGCTAGAGTTACGGAGATCTCTGCTTTGTGATCAATCAGAACGTTGTTCAGATGTACAAAATTTAAACATAGCAGAAATAAATCAGATCGACTGTCACAGTAAATCGTCTCTGGAGTATAAATCGAAATAGTGTTGCGCTTCTTAAGTGTGTATCAGAATACCGTGATACTATTATAGATGAGTGACATTAAGCATTTTTCAATTGTGTATTTGGTTGGATCATTGATATGAGTTGAAATTCATTTTTACTGTCTCGCAAACCGTTGGGGGGGAGGGGAGGTGGGATTTTCATTGGTCTTCTACAGATCAGCAGTTAGGGTGGGGGCTTTTGAAAAGGGGGGTAAAGGTAATCAATTTGTCAAGGAATTATGATTAGTCGGGTTATGTAATAGGATACACGCCCATCAAATTCATTGTAAGTTGAGGCAAAATAATTTGAATTGATTGTGATGATTACTTGTGCACTTCGGAAATTCACCGGTGTAAGGGGGGGGGATTAGATAATCGGGCCGATTTCAAAATGAAAGTAATCACACCGGTTACAAGAATGAACAAATCACAATCACCACCCTTGCTCCAAAGATGCACACTGCGTCAGGGCATATATCCTCGCAGAATGGCTCTCGGCCAAAATCAACAAAAAAATACGTGTTTTTACTGTTTTCCAAATGTTTTCCATACTTAAGGATTAAGATTTTATCGGCCTGCTTTCGGCCCGGAGCTCTTGTTGGGCGCTGCTCTCTGCCCTGGGCCGGCCAATCCCCATAAGATATGTGCCCTGCACTATGTATTACCGAGAATTAATCAGATTTGAGTTTCCAGTGTACATTCCGAAGCTGGTCTAGGAAGCAAACCTAGACAGAAATGCCGCATAACTGGGTTTTGAAACTGTTTCGAAAGCAAGGACCTTCCAAAACCCGAACAAAGGTCCCGCGTATTAAAGCACATAGTTATTAAGGCAGCAACACTACATAGCTACGATTGGATGTGCATGTGTGTGTGGCAATCGAGCAACTATGACAAGGTACGTATATGCATGCATGTACTCATAAAGCATTAGCAGCTTTACCCATGGATGATACATAGGAGTCAACTGTTTATTGTGCCCACCCTTGATCGAAGTAACTTACGGAATCCAACGGCTCGGGCCAGGTTTTGAAATGCAGCGCATCAGTGATGGCGAGCCACAGTCGACGCATGATCATCGTGCCAGGAGTCCTGCATGCATGACGGGAATGCAATCAGCCGCATCCTCCCTCTGTACGGCATGTGGCGAAGTGGCCATGCAATGATTATCATGAGCAGTAGTATGACAGCTTCGATATAGCTGCCACAGGAAGTATCATGATAAAAGAATATTGTATGACACTTATTATACACTACTTCTGAAGGATGTGCATGCATGCCACTATCTTTATGTGTATTGCGACAATAAATGGAGAAGCTCTGTGTGAGGGACTATCAGTCTACTCGTCTCACCACCAAGGCTTTTCCCTTACCGCCATTGTAGACGGCATAAACAGTTTTAGGATGCTATTATTCGAAGCTGATTTGTAGCAAAAGCGAGCAGTAGCAAGCAGAAGACGCAGAAGAAGCAACCAGCACCAACACTAGCACCCACACTGACGGCAGCGGTAGTGGCAGCGACGCCCAACGGCAAGCAGCAAAGAGAAGCAGCAACGGGAAGTGATGCAAGCCACAATCGTCAGCACATATACAGCTGCAGCACGCAACACACAGACAGTGCTTACACAGTGCTACAATCAGGCACCTGCACACACATACACAACATGACATGCCACGAAATGTATAGATATACCCCGATGGTATAACTTACTTCAATGCATCATTCAGCGGCGCGTCAATGATTGGTTGGTCATCAATGCGCATCACAATCGGATCGTCGTGCAGCACTCCAACGCGACCTTCTGTATCTTGATACAATATCTGCACCTCCTCTCAAAACTACATCAACAAAGATTTCCAGAACCAGGCATCAAAATACTGTATTTGTAATGCGATGAGTGAATATCTTGTCAACGCACGATATTTGACGTGCGGTATAATAATTTGCCTTCAGCAGTGATAAGGAAAATGTTAGGATTCTGCTTGATAACTGGCATAGCAATTCACTGCCCGTTGGTAGTGATCAACAAAGAAATAATCGGCGAGTGTGGGGAGGCAGAGCCTCCGCCCCGCACTCGGGGGGATGCAGCAATGGCAAAGCCCCTCAGCCAAGGTTGTGGACAAAACTTTTGAATTAACTTCAGGACTTGTGAACCAATTTGGTGGGGGCGCCACACTAAAGTGCTTATTCGAGAAAGTGGAGAATGCGCGCGCGTGGATCACCAAAGCGCACACTTACTCACCAGTGAGATGGACGCGGTTGACTGCGGATCATTCGGGAAGTGGAGAAGAATCACTAAATATATTGTACGGTTGTACGCTGTTGTGAACGTGTCTAATTCGCTTGGGATATAGTGTTTTTAGTTAGAGTGTCGGCCGGGCATCACTCTCGTTCACTCATTTCTCAACTGTCTAAAGGACGTGGGATATGTGTCGCATTTCTACAGTGGTTGCTGGGACGAGGGCAACGTACAGGTGTTCCATTGGCTTGGGAGAATATCATTGGTCGGCAACTGAGTTCAGTGGTGCAAATTGGGGCATCGAGCGCGTCAAGGCGCACAAGCATGCATGCCATTTTCTTCTGCCCGGAATCAACCATGCCGGTGGTGAAGCATGCAGTGTTCATGATATTACTGAATTGCCGTTGTGGCTTTGGAAGGTAACTTGCACTGTGTTTGCTTGTTAACTGATGACCGTCATCCATTGGGTTGTTTCTGCTTTGCCATTTGCAATCCATCATCGCTTCTTTTGATACCATTATAGTCACAGAGTGAGACAATGAAGATGCCAGTCGTCAACCCTCAACGAAATGAGGTGTATGTGTGCGTGTGCGTGCTATGTCATTTTTTCTGGATGCATCTGGGATTTTTGTTTATAAGAATTTCGTGGCGCTGATTTTGACGAAGATCTTTGATGTGTTGTAGTGACACTGGTAGAGAAATGCACACGTGGCAGTAAATGGCTGCAACAGCGGGCACGTATCAATAAAGGGCAATCACAATTATGACGTTTGTTAATTGTGTCATTTTGGTAGTTGTCCGTTTGTTTGATGTTTGAAGTTTTTGAGCGGCATAGATGATGAATTTCACACTTTGGCATTCACAGTTACAAAGTAAACATTGCTTCTCGGATGACATACACCCTACATTGATATGAATATTGCAACACCCATGTTAGTGTCTATGCTTTCTAAAAAATATGTATGGTACAACAAGCAAGTCTTGATATCTGAACAGACGGATGTATTGTGACAGTATAGGCACCCATCACCCTACGTACGAGCAAGTGGCACCGAACCCCCTCGTCCTTACATTTTTTGCCATGCATACCTTGCGGTCCCAGTGACCCAATATAGTTAACACATCGTGACTCCCATCATCACGTGGATGAGCACCACCGTCACCGCCGCCAGCACTACTTTGCTCTACATGATGTTCCGTCTTCTTCTTGATCGATAAGCTTTTCCTCATAAATTTAGGCAACAAGCTCTTCTTCTTCTTCTTTTTTGCAGCTTCCATAAGTGCCTGTCAGACCCCTACACACAAATGAGCAATATTGACACTTAAAAGACGATTAACGTTTAGCAGTGCGTAAAGGTGCACTGAAACAACTATAACTCGCGATTTACTTTGCCGAATGCATTTTTTTCTTTTTGAACGTTGGAGAGTATCAACAACGCTTTCATATATGTCCGATACATATATCACATCGCCAATAAATGTTTGTTCACAGTGCATGTTAAAATGAGCAGTAACCAGAGAAGTTCCAGAGGTTTGGGGGCATGTCATCAGCGATATTTCGTGATCCGAGGTGCGTGCAACATTGGAATGGGTCGGGGGATGTGGCTAGATGATGGGGATATGGCATTTGTCGCACACAATACGTGCCGCAAGTGAGAGTAATGTACAAAAACGTGATGGTTATGCAAAAAAAACTGATTAAAATACTGAATGAACCAATTCGCTTTTTAACCCCTAAGAAGCGGATGGAATCTTTAAGGTTTGAGAATCCGCACATATTTCGCGATAACTCAAGCATCGGATAACCAAATTTACTTTTGAACACAACTACGGAAACGTCTACTCATGGCGGATTGTATAAGCGTGTCTAAAATGCCGTTCCTAGAATATTCGTCAAATTGAATTTGATAGACTTGATAGCAAAATTTACTCTTTAACCTAGAAAAAAACCCTGATGCCGACCCTAGTATACCTAGTGTGCATCATGCCTAATGCTCAATATCAATAATGTGTTATACATCCGTGTTAGGGCGCATGTAACGCTCGTTACATATGTGCCCTATGATTGCCATACTCATGATATGCAAAATTTTAGGTTTAAACCACAACCCTCGAAAGAGTATGTCTGATTTGACTATCTCCAAATACACAGTTGCATGCAGCTTGCCGAAAGGTTTTCAGAACTGTCTTCAAAAGTGAATTTGACATTCTTACGGCTTCACAATGCAGAATTGAGTGATCCGTCCGTATACGGTACAAACCGCTCCTTAGGGGTTAAGTGTTAATAAAAGTACCAACTTGGGGATGGGTGTTCACATTTCTTAACTGAGTGACAGGAATCACTCAGTTACAAGAATTTTGCGCAAAAAACACGACATCGTTGATCTTGAATAAAAGTGCCCAAAGCAAATTTATTTTTATGACACGTGGATAATATGATTCTTACATCATCGACAGAGCTAAAACAGTTGGCTTTATGAATATCCGATCAAGAAGTTTTGTCGGTAAGAGGCGTAAATGTTTGCAAACAATACTCTGACAACAAATATAAGTATATTGATATTGTGTGGGGTCTACGGTATTATTGCATCCAGATCCGAGTTACGCGACCACCTCCGGATTAACCCCACATCACGACTATCGTTTATTACGCGTCAAGGTGGTTTTCACATATGACAACGACAAGCACAAATACGGGCCATTCCTTTATTTAGGAACATCTAGTCGGCGACACGCCCGAGGAAAGTGATGCCCAATCTGACGAAAGTACAGAGCCTACAATGCTTTGGGATGTTATGTTTAGATATATGCGCGTAATACATACCGTGGCTTATATACAAAGTTTTATACCGTGTTGCTTATGGGGTATGAGTGAAAGGTGATATACCCAAACCCTAACATTTTAGTGTTGGTATGCACATATTTCAAGGTAACATTTGCGCGAAGGCCTTTTTTGCAAAAACTTTTCAGAAATGATGCTAAACCTCGAGATACGAGCTATGTTTAAATTTTGTACATCTGAACAACGTTCTGATTGATCACAAAGCAGAGATCTCCGTAACTCTAGCTCACTTCAATTCATACTCGTGAAAAGTAATTTTTTACGTGCTACCAACCACAAATCGTGGCACAGATCATACTAGCTAACTATGATCCTCCTGTGTGCCTGCCACCTCAGTCGCGCTGTGTCGATCGTTCGTGCTTCCACAAATCCCGGCTCGTCCTCCTTGAATACTGCCAGCTTCATAGCATTCTCAGTTGAGCCTCAAGAAATTCCAGGAAAACGTAGCATACTTACTTCATTTGGCGGACTCCAATTCCTTCGTCACCTCACCGCAGCGCATCGCGTTGACGCCAGCCGTCACGTCAAGGGAAGCCGAGAATTGCCGGCGGTGAAGCGGAAAAATAAAAGACCAACAAAATCACAAGTAGGTAAAAACGCCACGAATTAATTACCTGCAGTGGAACAACAACACTTCAGTAATTTCAGGAGTACACCGTGCTTCACCACCGGCATGCTCCCGAGACTGCCGAAGTGGACAGCGTTCGTGCTCTTGACGTCCTCGACGCACCAGTCCATACCACCAGATCCAGTCGTACACCCCAGGTCTCCCAAGCACCAGCGCCGTCGTCGTCCCACCAGCTGCAGTAAAAAATGCGTCGCGTTCGCTACGTTGTCTAGAGAGTCGAAAGAACGAACGCGCGACACCGCGCACCAAAATGGCAACCCTAACTATCCCCGGCAAACAAGGGCCTGCGCGGCCTCAAAGCACCACCAAACAGAATAAACATCGACAAGCATCGCCAACCGTGTCGCAAGGTAGTATGTACATAAAAATTCCTCTGTGCGTAAATATTCTGCTGGTTCGCCCGGCGTGCCACGCTCCCTTCAATATGCCAACCCACAACTGTAATCTCCAAAAGTGCTTCAAGCCTCTTCCTTCAATCACAGCAACATGAGAGGTACCTCTTTCGAGCCCCTTCTCCTCAATACTCAGCCCCGCGTCGACCACCTCGCAATAGTGGCGCGTTGATGACTGGCAAACAAAGCTATGTTTAAATTTTGTACATCTGAACAACGTTCTGATTGATCACAAAGCAGAGATCTCCGTAACTCTAGCTCACTTCAATTCATACTCGTGAAAAGTAATTTTTTACGTGCTACCAACCACAAATCGTCGCACAGATCATACTAGCTAACTATGATCCTCCTGTGTGCCTGCCACCTCAGTCGCGCTGTCGATCGTTCGTGCTTCCACAAATCCCGGCTCGTCCTCCTTGAATACTGCCAGCTTCACAGCATTCTCAGTTGAGCCTCAAGAAATTCCAGGAAAACGTAGCATACTTACTTCATTTGGCGGACTCCAATTCCTTCGTCACCTCACCGCAGCGCATCGCGTTGACGCCAGCCGTCACGTCAAGGGAAGCCGAGAATTGCCGGCGGTGAAGCGGAAAAATAAAAGACCAACAAAATCACAAGTAGGTAAAAACGCCACGAATTAATTACCTGCAGTGGAACAACAACACTTCAGTAATTTCAGGAGTACACCGTGCTTCACCACCGGC
This sequence comes from Cymbomonas tetramitiformis, assembly GCA_001247695.2. Taxonomy (NCBI): domain Eukaryota; kingdom Viridiplantae; phylum Chlorophyta; class Pyramimonadophyceae; order Pyramimonadales; family Pyramimonadaceae; genus Cymbomonas; species Cymbomonas tetramitiformis. The sequence goes on from LGRX02034716.1 coordinate 46,498, forward strand.
ATGCTCCCGAGACTGCAGAAGTGGACAGCGTTCGTGCTCTTGACGTCCTCGACGCACCAGTCCATACCACCAGATCCAGTCGTACACCCCAGGTCTCCCAAGCACCAGCGCCGTCGTCGTCCCACCAGCTGCAGTAAAAAATGCGTCGCGTTCGCTACGTTGTCTAGAGAGTCGAAAGAACGAACGCGCGACACCGCGCACCAAAATGGCAACCCTAACTATCCCCGGCAAACAAGGGCCTGCGCGAAGTATGTGCTTAAGTATGGGAGAAGATCAAGCGGTATCGGCCTTAACTTTTCCATACCGTGGCCACTTTGATCCCTAAAGTGTGCAATATGTTTAATTTGCTTTGGGAGACCTATTTATCAAATAAACATATTTTCAAAAGTTTTTGCAGAAAAGGCCTTCGCGCAAACGTTACCTTGATTTGGTGAATTCACGCGTGCTACACTGGGATACGAGCTGGCACTACCTGAAATTATGAGCCCAGCCAGCCAAGTACAATATTTTATTCCCAACTATCATATTAACTTATAGCAATTGTGATACACCACTTTGGTGGCAATGCGTGATACTCCTTGCAACCCAAAAATTGGGTTTATGGTTAAGTAAGCTTTTGGAACCTACTTTCACTTCACCCCTCGCATTCATAACTCCATAACAAAATCAATTCTAGATACATACTCGGGTTGTGCGATGCGTAACCTTAGATGGACCATTCATGTGTATGGTGGCCACTTGGTTTGACATAAAACACCCACTGGTTGGTCTATTTGAAACAAATTAAATTAACGCCTAAGCTGCTATGTGTTGTGATATCGCAACAAATCTTCAATTACGATTTCTGAAGTCATTCTGAAGTATGACCTCTACTTTTATACTTTTCAAATACAGTTTTGAAAACGTCTCGCTCAGGCGCATCCTTTGACATGTCTACAAACTGCTAGTTTACATTGATTATCAAATGAATCAGGATTAAAAGTGCAAAAGTGTCCTTAAACGTGTCAAAGTATCCTTAAAAGTGTCAAGTGTCCTTAAAAGTGCCAAAGTGTCCTTAAAAGTGTCAAAAGTGTCCTTAAAAGTGCCAAAGTGTCCTTAAAAGTGTCAAATGTGTCCTTAAAAGTGCCAAAGGTGTCCTTGCTTAAAAGTGTCAAAGGTGTCCTTAAAAGTGCCAAAGTGGCCTTAACCCCTAAGAAGCGGTTTGTACCGTATACGAACGGATCGCTTAATCCTACATTGTGAAGCCGTAACAATCTCAAATTCACTTTTGTAGACAGTTCTGAAAACGTCTTGGCAAGCCGCATGCAACTATTTACTCAGAAATAGTCAAATCGGGCATGTGCTTTAGAGAGATGCAGTTGAAAGCTTAACTTTCGCATATTATTAGTAGGGCACGTCTAGGGCACATATATAATGATTGTTACATGTGCCCTAATCCGGACACATAACCCCTATCCGATATTGGACATCGGGCATGATGCATACAGGATGCACTAGGGTCGGTATCAGGGATTTTTCGTAGGTCAAAGTGTCAAATTTGGTATTAAGTCTGTCGAACTTTCGTTTATGAAACTTATATGAACAACATTTTCACGACGCCTATAACATCCGCGTTAAGTAGACGTTTCCATAGCTATGTTCAGAAGTAAATTTGAATATCGGATGCTCGAATTATTGCAAAATATGTGCGGATTCCTTAACCTTAAAAAGTCCATCCGCTACTTAGGGGTTAAAAGTGCCAAAGGTGTCCTTAACCCCTACTAAGCGGTGTGTTCCGTATACGGACACATTGGCCGTTCAGATTTAGGGTTACGTGCTATGAAATGGTTGTATATCGTTGGATATACGGCGATCCAATCACAATAGTGCCGGGTATACACTTCTACTATAGTCCCTATGGAGTATATGTGCTCGCCGTTGACAATATATCCCCAAACCTGATGTATTATTGAGTGCACAAGTCAAGAAACATTAGGGTAATATCTTGAAAACATACTGTTTTTTTCAGTTATGGCACCACCAGTTCAGCCCCTTACTGCAGCTGGTATAATCAAGCGGCGTATAAAGACCCCAGGAGAAGTTTTCGGTGAGGCTGTTAAGCACAAAACATACATAGGCACTATAGTAAAGCGCAACAAACCACGAGGAGACCCCCCCGCTGAGTGTGTCACTGTTCGTTATGACGATGGGCAAAAGTGTTGGTTCCCTGTTACAACAGTGTCGCGCTGGCTTCTGCCCGTAGGTTCCCCTGAAAGCGCCGACGGTGCCGAGTCCGAAGACTTGAGTGATTCCTCAGACCCCGACGAAGACTCCGACTCGGATAGCGAGGCTGGGCAAAAAGTTGTTCCAGTGCGTCCAGCGAAAGCGAAAGCAGTTGAAAGCGCAGAGGAGAAACGCGCTAGACTTGACTTTGAAGAGCACAAAAAATCAGTCACTCAGGCCATCCACTCTCGTTTCGTGGAGAAAAAGCGTACCCCAACCCCCGACATCGAATTCAAACCGTCGAAGGGGAAACCGTCAAGCCTTTTCCACGACCCACCTTGCGATAACAAACCAGGCTTATTGAAAACATTCGTGTCCGAGAAACCTAGGAACATTGAGGAGGGCATGTTTTATGTGTTTGGGAAGTTGTTGCCCAAGTCTTACTGGATCAAACTGAGCAACAACAGCGTCAAATACGCCGTCTTCAAGAAAGCCGGCGAGGACTCGAACGCCGACAAGGACCCGGATGATCGCTTTCAAATGTATAAGGGTAAGGGGAAGCAGCGCCCTTGGGACCCTAAGTGGGTAAGCCCTAACGGTTTGCTCTTGTTCCATCAGTCGTTGCTGCTCATGACGATGAATAAGCGGAACGCCGCGATGGACCACTTCTCCCTTGACAACTTGCTGAGGTCTATCTTGGCTGAGCAATATACGCGAGACTCTTGGGCCCAGTCCTTCAGGTTTTTTTGCCCATATGATGTCGACGAGTACAAGGCGCAAAAAGCGGGGACTGCTGAGTACAACCCCTACCTCAAGTACGGACTGATTCAGGATACGTTGTATGATGGCATACACTCGATCTTACTGCCTCCAAAAGTCGGTTCCTACGACGAGGGCGGTAAGCCATGGACTGGCAAGGGCGGGGAGGGAATCACCGTTCACTACAACCCGCAGAAGCCGAATAAGCGCATGAGCATGTGCTACATGTTCGCTGCGTTCGGAATTCCGTTCGCTTGGGAATTTTACACAGGGCAGCGGTCTAACACCTACAACGAGAATAAGCATAATACACCTGAGGAGCGCGCGTATGGGAAGACTATCTCCCGCATGTTGCGCCTTTTTCGCCGAGCTTTTGGTGACAGCAAGGGCATGGAGATCTACATGGACAACTTGTTCTCCTCCGTATTCCTGTTCTACTTGATGCGCACGTTCTTTGAGGCATTGTGCGTAGGCACACACCGAAAAAACGACGGCTTTCCTGAGCTTTCGTGGGAAGCAAAATACAAGCGAGGTGAGTACAGTGTTTGTTGCTAGCCTGCACCTGTGTGATGTGCGTGAGTGCGGTGGTCTTGAATGTGTGTGTATGTTACGTAGGGGACATTCAATGGGCAACCGCCAAGTACGAAGACGTGCCCTTCGTTTATGTCGAGTATGGCGACAACAAAGTTGTCCGGTTCCTCTCTACCAAGCACGGCTCCCCTCACACCAACCCCGGTCGTACGCAGGAACGATGGGATTCGGACACGCGTACTTACCAGGATATTTTTTTGCCGCAGATCAAATTGGACTATGACGCAGGAATGATGTGGGTAGACTTCGCTGATTTTCTTGAGTCTTTTGTGCGCATACAATACAACTTTCGCAGGCCGTATCTGGTGAACTACTTCTGGTGCTTTGAAACCGCAGTTACTGTTTCGCATCAAGTGTGCAAGCTACTGTGGCCGGATTCTTTCAGGAAAGGTGGCCGTAGCTTTTACGATGATTTGCGTGCTTTGTGTCGGAGCATCGTCCTGCAAACAGGAACTATTCGCCGGGTGGAGCAGAAGGCGAATAAGCGGTCCCGCCGCGCGGGACACGTTCTCGCTTTCAATCACCCACCCACAAACCAGTTGCCTAAGGGTCGTTGTGAGCAGTGCAAAAAGCGAAGCATGAAAAAAAGGCTGACTACCCACCCGATTCATCGAGGGTGTCAAGAGTGTGGAGTTCCTTTATGTGGTGCAACCTGCTGGATAGCTTGGCACAGGGAACTTTGAGCCCGAGACAAGCAAAAGATGTGGTTCGCGAAGAATGCTCATCGTCACCAGTAGTTGAGCGACTGTGCGCGCATCACATGAATGTGTAGGGAATCTTTTAATGTCCCTTGTTTGGTAAAGGGCCACTTCTCAAGTAGGTTACTAGATAGTAAAGGCACTTATTGTTGACCCCACAACCCTTTATTATTGTTTCGCATGACCACCAACACTGTCCGATGTGGAAGATGTGCTTGGCAGGAACTCTCCTGGCAGATGTAAGCATCATTTCGTGTAAATCTTTCCGATGTAAGTGAAAGCACAACACACATAGCTCCTATAGCACCTATGTGCCACCGCTTTGAAGTGCACGCTGTTGGGGTGGACTTACAGTGAAGTTCTGACCGAACCCAAACCCTGACGCGTGAGGCCCACACGCACTCAAATTGTAGCTTTCATAGTCAAAGAAACAAGCCATGTAAAAGTGCTTCACACGGCTAATGATTGCAGTGTAAGTTTAGCACTTTTACTATAACATCATAGTAAACTTGCAAATCGAATATCTCGTCAAGATAAGTAGTTATGTGCCTGCAACATTCACAAATGATATTGTTTCTTGAAATTTGTATGGCATTTTTTGAACTTTACACTCATTAGGGTAACCATTTCTCCGTGATCCGGGGACGGACATAGGCATGTGGCACGCGTGGGTGGACGGGGGTTACATACTTAAGTGCATAATTTCGGTAAATGTTATTATACGGCTTGATATTTTTGGAGAAGTTTGGAGAAGGTTTGGACAAACTCAAAAATATAAAATTTTGACATTTAGGGTTTAGGAGTAGTCGTGCGGGGCCATTTTGGTCACTGCAAACCGCAGGAAATCGTGTTTTGCACTTGGCATGCATGCGCGTCACATGAATGTGTTGATAAAAGGTCATCGCCGAGTTTGGGAAGGTGCACCAAGTTAGTTGAAGGCACTAGAAAGTTGCATAGCCAAGATTTTAGGGTTTTAGGGTTGCTGGCGGGTGAAATATTGGCTGTGAGAGCAGGGGTTTCGCATATGCGGGGTCCGCTATAAAGTGCATAATTTCGGTAAATGTTATTATACGGCTTGATATTTTTGGAGAAGTTTGGAGAAGGTTTGGACAAACTCAAAAATATAAATTTTTGACATTTAGGGTTTAGGAGTAGTCGTGCGGGGCCATTTTGGTCACTGCAAACCGCAGGAAATCAAGTTTTGCACTTGGCATGCATGCGCGTCACATGAATGTGTTGATAAAAGGTCATCGCCGAGTTTGGGAAGGTGCACCAAGTTAGTTGAAGGCACTAGAAAGTGGCATAGCCAAGATTTTAGGGTTTTAGGGTTGCTGGCGGGTGAAATATTGGTTGTGAGAGCAGGGGTTTCGCATATGCGGGGTCCGCTATAAAGTGCATAATTTCGGTAAATGTTATCATACGGCTTGATATTTTTGGAGAAGTTTGGAGAAGGTTTAGACAAACTCAAAAATGTTATTTTTTGACATTTAGGGTTTTGGAGTAGTCGTGCGGGGCCATTTTGGTCACTGCAAACCGCAGGAAATCAAGTTTTGCACTTGGCATGCATGCGCGTCACATCAAAATTGTGATACCCCAAGTTTGTTCAAATGCTTGAGCATAAATATGCAAAAAATGTTATCATTATTGCATTGTGAATGCCAAATCACATACTATATATTAGAATGCCAAAATTACAACAGTGATAACACGCGCTCATGCTCGGCGACAGGCATCTTGTACACATCCCCTCTTTTAACTAGGCGCACATCGGTTGCACGCACGGCTTCACAAGAGATCAAGCACTTTTTACTTGTGTCTAGTATGTAGTCATCTCTCACATCGGCATCTTCCCATTCAAAGTACCTCCCCGAAACCACAAATTCTCCCGGGGCAAAATATTGCCCATAGTCATCTCGGCGCCCCCTAGGTCCAACCTCCGTCACGGCGGATAACGCCTTCACCAAGTAGTAGGCGTGTGTGCGGTCCGCCGGGTCTCGGTGGACCGCGATGATGCATCCGCGCCGCACCGCTACACTCACATCACTCGCATACTCCTCCACCAACTCCCGCACCCTTGCCGCGTCCGCACCCGTTGCGGGCGTCAATTCCACCTCCCTCCACAAATCCACATGCGAGCTCTCCAAACAGTTCTCGGACGTCGGCATGGACGACACACATTCCGCATAGCATGACACGCAATATCATGTCCTGTCGCGCACCAGCAACTTCCCCTCCACGCCCGGTCGCACCGAATGCGGTTGCAAAGTGCGCTCCAAAGATTTGTATGCGATGCGCGCCGTGTGATCAACCGCCGACAAACCTCCCGCCATTTCTTTCGTCGCGTCCTCGGGAACTAGATAAAAAAATCGTTGATTGAATGCGGCCCTCGACTTCGTGTGGCTGGTGTCCGCGAGTGTGCGCAACCTCTCCACACAAAAAGCATAGAGATCGGCCGCACACAAGATCTTCCCATACCATTTGTCACCCTCCGAAATTACTGCCACCGCCGCTGCATGCTTCATGTGTGCCCCTGCTCCGTCCTGCTCCCCTTTAGCATGCGCCGTCTCAAAGAAGTTCCGCTGACAAGAAATCCCCAACGACCATTCCATTTTGCTGTTTCCCACGTCCGCGAATCCCGCAGCGCACTTGTTCTGCCCCGCACAGCCATCCGCCCATTCGTGAATAAATATTGGCTTCGGAATCCCCCTTTTCTCAAAGTACTCCTTGATGATCACCTCGCGCATGTACTGAATGAATCTGTGATCACTGATAAAGTACACATAGTCCTTTATCACAACCGGGTTCTCCGCCGTGGACTCTACCCCATCGACTTCCTTGCACGCGTGCCGCCATAATACACACACCAACACAATAGCCTGCTTCACCACCCAGTGCAAACTCTGAACTTCCCTCGGGATGTTCAACGAATGGTTCTCGGAGAAGTCGAAACACCACGCCGTATCCCCAACGGCAAATCCGTGATACACGTCTTAAATTGACGGTGCTGGTGCAAGGCCATGAATGTATGGTAAGCATAGGGACGCAAAAACGGGCAGTCCCCGACGCCATTTAGCCTCCGCCACTTCCACGATTCCGACGCCGCGTCCTCGCACAGAAAGCGTCCATTGCACCGACAGTTTGGCGACTTCCCCGGTTCGTGCCCCAGCAACAACGTTTGCAGCTTAGATATCAACGCCCCCAATTTCGTCTTCTTCTGCAAAAACTGCAACCTCCTAACCTCTTTCCCTTCGTCGTCGTACTTGCCCGTACTAAGAGTCTCATAGCACGACCACCTCACCTCCTCCGCATATCGCACCTCCTTCTCGCACACTTTAAAGTTCGTCAAACCTCCGCACTGTTTGCAGGTTTGCAACAAGCACTCTATGCGGTGCGTATCCCCTTCACGCGGGCACAACAGACTCTCCGCGAACGTGGAGGTAGACTTCCCCGCCTTCACGATGCCACATACTTGCCCCGTCGGCGCACCCACCGCGTTCTCCCTCTTTTCCTCCGCCGTCCGTGGCACTCGGGGGCAACACTTCTTATCCTTGCACGGGCACTTCTTGTGCACCGCCTCCCGTGCTTCGTCGAACCCTTTAAGGACCATGCGCATGTCCTCGTGATACCTACAACAACAAGAGAACTATGTTGTCCCTTCTTCTCAACCGTACCACATTGTGCGGTTTACAAACTCCCGCCTTCTCAAACGACCTTTGCCCCACCTTCACGCTTGGATATTTCGCCACAAATCTCCGGTACACCACTAGTTGCGAAGCCTCAAGCCAATGCTTGCTAACGTACTCACGGGGCGTCTTAAGCTTCCCCGTGTGTGGATCTCTTGCCAACACCACGTCCTTCTTACAAGGACTCACGCGCGTGTTGTCCGGGTGCAACCAAAAGTCGCGGATGAGTGCACAAGTGGCTTCCGCCATGCACCCTGAACGACGCCCACGTCGCTTGGGGCGCGTCACACCCACGTGCAAGCTCCTTCGTGCACGCTCGGCATTGCCAACCCTCGCACCCGCCAGCATGTTTTTATGCCCCGTGATGCCCGCATATCCTACACGCTTATGCACGCCTAACATTGTTGTCGTTGCGGTTAAGACGTGCCCCTCTTGCATGTTCTCGCCAAACACTGCGGCCGCCACTGCAAGCTTGTGTTCCTCGTTCAAGTTAGAATTCCTACTCGACAGCGCCCCAAAGACCGCAACCAGGTTTTCTAGAATGCAGTCCATAGCTTTGGTCTTCGCCATTTCTGTATCACCGAACAACGTTGCGCGACAGCGTTGCAGCACACCTACTGCCACTTCCTTTGGCAGCGTTTCAATGTACCCCCTCACCGCTGAAGCGATGCGGTTTGGGGACCTACTAAAAATCTCGCTCATCTTCCCTATCCAGTGGTTCCTGTTTCCTTGCTTCATTGGCGTGTATTCATGTGGTCTGTCAACTTCGTGACGTGTGTGCGACCGCCGCAAACCATCTTCTTGCCCCTCTATCCCTCCTTTGGACACTTCGCGCGAAGTGTCCAGTTCGTCTGGAGAAGAACATTCCTCTTTGTCTGAGCTGTCAGGAATCTGACAATTGCGCAAGGGCGTGGAAGTCGCCTCAGCTCGTGCAGATGCCCAAATATCGCACACCGAATCCAACTTGGTAACCAAGTGTCCAAGCGTCGGCATAGCTTCTTGCGGTAGGGGCCACACTCCAAGAGGTATGGTGCGTGCGGAGTCGCCTACTTCTACTAGAAGAGGTAGCAAGTCCATAAGAATTGGCGGGATATCCCAGTCTGGTCCAGGATTGTAGCTCGCGTCTGAGCCGCACAAAGCTAAAAAGACGCTCATAGCTAGAATGACATGCATGATTCCACATAACTGCCCTAGTAGCCAACGTCGATCATCCCGAACCACGGTGAACTTCACGTGGCCTTCCACGATGTGCACCCCTGCTACAAAAAGGTATGCGCACTCCTCAACAGTCGTTCTCACGCATTTTGTCACAGATCATAATAGTTCATAATAGCTTCGGGCTCTTTACAAATAAAGTACAACCGCACCGTTGAAGCTTGTCGGATTGGGGCGCCGCTTCGTCCCACCCATATCGTTGTCGTTTCTACCACGCTAACCACATATCAAATATACATGAAATATATTCGTGCGAGGGCATGAGCTTCCTCGCACTTCCATCACCGGTCACATTCTTGAAGAATACGAACGCGTTTCACTTCGAAATGGCGTGAAGTGCTTCATGATGTGGCGCTTTGGAGTTCACCAAATCTGTCAGCGCTCCACATCATAATTTATATCCGGTGACATAATGTTATGTGCATCGTGATGTGGCGCTTTGGAGTTCGATCAAGTTTTATCGACGGACTCCAAATCTGTCAGCGTTCCACATCATAATTCATATCCGGGACATAATGCTATGTGCATCGTGATGTGGCGCTTTGGAGTTCGATCAAGTTTTATCGACGGACTCCAAATCTGTCAGCGTTCCACATCATAATTTATATCCGTGACATAATGTTATGTGCATCTTGATGTGGCGCTTTGGAGTTCGATCAAGTTTTATCGACGGACTCCAAATCTGTCAGCGCTCCACATCATAATTTATATCCGTGACATAATGTTGTGTGCATCGTGATGTGGCGCTTTGGAGTACGATCAAGTTTTATCGACGGACTCCAAATCTGTTAGGGTTCCACAGCCAAATATTTTTGCGTGGGATATTTGTATGTGCATCGTGATGTGGCGCTTTGGAGTTCTGGACGGACTTGAAGGCCCAAGACTCCGCCTTTACTTAATTGACTTATGCTCCTGAAACCTAAGAGTAAGTAGCACGTTAACACCTTGCCCCAGAAACATGGGGGCGAACCGTGGAGCAAAGGCTGTCAGCAAAGCTCTTTTGAAGAAGAAAGAAGAGAATGTAGTGAAATGTGTGGTCCGCGATTGTGCGGTCCCGAAAACTATTGCACCGAAGATCCAATGCAAGACGTGCCAGGGCTACTTTCATTTCGCGTGTTCTAGCGATCAGGAGGTTGGAGTAAAATGCAAGCAGTGTGGTCCTCGGCCTGGGAAGTGCGTTTATTGCAAGAAAAGCGCGACCATTATGACTTGTAGTGTTTGTGAAGGTGGTTTCCATCCTTCATGTCAGCGAAAATTCGGGACTGCCGATTGTGGTATGCTCACAATGCAAAAGAACTGTGGGCGCAAGGAGTGCGAGCAGCAATCAGAGTGTACTGCTGCTGAAGTGGAGGAAGATGCCACCGAGGCCACCGTTGCAACGCTGGCCTCAATTCACGCTCCCCGCGCGTTGCGGGGCTTCGCCAAGGAAGCGCAGAGTTCTCGAAGAAAGTCCTTGGACTGGCCTACTAGCGCGCTGAAGACCGGCGCCGCTGGTGAGCACATTTTTCAAAGTGGTCCAATAATTGACCTTGTAATGAGTTTTTAGTTCTATTTATGTTTCTCGTCCTACTTGTGTAAACGTGCTTGGTTTTGGTGTTGTATGAATTAGGTGGGCTCGCCACGCCTCCGCCCTCACCCCCACCGCCAGCACCTGAAGAGTGCTGCTTCATCTGCGAAAAGGATGATGGACGTGGAGTGCACAGGTGCTCGCACTGCGGTGCGAGCTACCACAACGTGTGCCTTTTAGGCAAAGGCATTGAAGAGGTGAGCAACTGTGGTAGGCCGGAGTGCATGGCGAAGCGCACGGTCTACCCAACCTCGCAAGCGGAGAAAGACGCTCTGGCAAAAAAAGGTGCCCTGCTGCTGGAAGGCGCGTTCGAGCAGAGTTTACCGTTGCTTGCGGTGCCGTCGGCGTCGGCTCCCCCGCCCCTTGTTGAAGCGGCCACACCCGAGGGCGTTCGGGGGGGTGTAGAGGAGCCGTCGGGAGGGGCGGAGCAACCCGCGCATGCTCCCGCCCCCACCAGCACGGAGGTGCCCGCACCCGACACCGCAGGGCTGGTAGTGAACGCGCCGTCGGGAGAGACGGCTCAACCCGCGGATGCTCCCGCCCCCACGAGCACGGAGGTGCCCGCACCCAAGACCGCGGGGGTGGTACCGGACGCGCCGTCGGGATCGGCGGAGGAACCCGCGGACACTCCGGCACCTCCCTTGTCCATGCTCTCGGAGTTCTCGGCATCGGCTCCCCCACCCCTTGAAGCGGCCACACTCGAGGTCGTTGAGGGGGGTGTAGACGCGCCGTCGGGAGGGACGGCTCAACCCGCGGATGCTCCCGCCCCCACGAGCACGGAGGTGCCCGCACCCGAGACCGCGGGGGTGGTACCGGACGCGCCGTTGGGATCGGCGGAGGAACCCGCGGACACTCCGGCACCACCGGCCTTGCCCTCGGTTGCGGAGCCGTCGGCATCGGCGGCCCCGCCCCTTGTTGAAGCGGGAGCGGCGGAGCAACCCACGAACACTCCCGCACAGGCATTGCCCGTAGGTGGCCCGGGTAAGCGGAAGCCCAGTCTGTGGAAGGACCTGGATCTGCCGCAACGTGTTCACGAGTACAACAAGTACATTAACTATAGGCCGCGGTATGTGTATGGCGACGGCTTTGGTGAGAAGGAGGGATACGCCGAGAAATCGAACGGGAAATTCTCGTACGGCGGAGTGGTGTTTCACCAGGGTCACTCGGGGGGGTATGTGGTAGGCTCAATCCTGCACATAAAGAATAAAGGGTGGTTTGTCCATTGCGGGGGGCCAATCGATGGGCCGAACGCCGACCCGGAGATGTTTCACACCTTCCGCATGAACAAGCTGAACGTGGGCGTAACGGACAAAGCCCGAGGGGAGGCTTACTTCCGTGACAATGAGAAGATCGACCAAGTGTTCCAGGTCCTCAGGAAGTTTGTGCCACAACAGATTGCGGTGGAAAAAGCGAAGGGCTTGTAGGAGGGCGTGTCGGTGACGGCCCCGTTGAGGCAGGTGAATAGTGCGGACCGGGTGGAGTTAGGAGCGAGCGTTACCCGTGACGACTACCTCTTCGTGGACAAGGACGCGGCATCGGTTGCCCCTAGCCGTGGGGGCGCGGGTTCCGAGGGGGATACGGTCACGGAGGATGCACCGCATGAGACAATTGCGTCTAAAGGGGCCTCAGGAAGGAAGCGCATGAGGTCGGATTTGGCTGACGGCTACACCTTGCAGAAGCGGGTTGCCGCGCCTGCGCACCTGGCCGTTCCACACCGAAGGGAGAGCCAAGCACCGAGCGACGTGTCGGGTAGGGCACTTGATGCTGGCACGGGGAAAGGCACGGGGAAAGCTGGAGGTGGTCGTTCTCGAGGCCGGAGGTCAAGTGTCGGCAGTGGGGTGCTGTCACTGTCACAGGCGGCGCAGGTGGAGGTAGAGGAAGGAAGAAGTGGACCTGTGCAGGTGGGCGTGACGAGTGAACAGTTGGAGGAGCTGTTGAGGAAGCAGGGAGAGGAGTTTGGTCGGAGTTTGGAAGCGTTGGAGCAGAGACAGCAGAGCGCACTGGACCGGCGCTTAGAGCTGGAGCGCGCTAGTTTGGAGACGCTCGTGCCGCAAGTGCCGGCCTCCGAGGAACCGCAACCGGCACCTACGGCGTCGGCGACGCCCACGGCGGAGCAAGGGACGGAGGGTGAGATCTCAAGTCCGGAAGCAGTTCGTCAGGGCGTCCCGCAGGCCCAGCAGCAGGAGGAACTCCTCCTGGCCCAGCAACTGCAGCAACTCCCACAGTCCCAGTCTCAGGTTCATCAGGTGCTGCAGCCCCAGCAGTTTCAGCAGGTGCTGCCGCCTCAGCAGCTTCAACAGGCGTAGGAGCCCTTGCAGCTGCAGCAACTCCCGCAGCCCCTGTCTCAGCTTCAACAGGTGCTGCCGCCTCAGCAGCTTCAACAGCCGCAGCAGCCCTTGCAGCTGCAGCAACTCCCGCAGCCCCCGTCTCAGCTTCAACAGGTGCTGCCGCCTCAGCAGTTTCAACAGCCGCAGCAGCCCTTGCAGCTGCAGCAACTCCCGCAGCCCCAGTCTCAGCTTCAACAGGTGCTGCCGCCCCAGCAGCTTCAACAGCCGCAGCAGCCCCTGCAGCTGCAGCAACTCCCGCAGCCCTTGTCTCCGCTTCAACAGGTGCAGCTACCCCAGCAGCTTCAACCGATGCAGCATCTCCAACAGCTTCAACCGGTGCTGCAGCCCCAGCAGCTTCAACCGGTGCAGCAGCCTCAGCAGCTTCAACAGCTGCAACAACTCCAGCAATCAGCAATCCAACTCCAGCAGCAGCTCTCGCAGCTTCAGCAATCCTACCAGCTGCAACCACAATTGCTCGCGCAACCCCAGCTATTCGCGCAACCCCAGCTATTCGCGCAACCACCGCAACTCCTCGCGCAACCCCAGCTGCTCGCGCAACCCCAGCTGCTCGCGCAACCGCAGTTGCTCGCCCAACCACAGCAGCTCGCCCAACCAGCACAGCAGCTTTTCACCCTGACCGCGGATCAATTGCAGGACCTTGCTCGTGGGGCTTCACGCTCACGTGTTTCCTTGGAAGAGCTGTTCGACAGGCGCTAGCTTAGAAATCGTTTGCCTAACTAAAAGTGCTATTGAGCTGTCCCGAGAGCCGCATCTTGGTGCTTCGTGCTACAGTAAGCTGCAATTTTTGCATAACTCTAATAATCTGACACTACGGTCATCATGTCACTTGCAAGTATTCATACATTAGATTGTGTATGAACATTGGAATATAAGCATGGAAATGCACTTGCATATTGAATTGCTCTTTATTTTCAAAACATCGCCCGTGTGCATGACACGGCAACCATCCTAATATTTGCAGTGAACAAATTGGTCCCGCGCGGCTCCTGCAAAACCCAAAATATCAAAATATTGCATTATTTTGTTTCTACGAACCTTCTCCAATGTTCTCCAAAAATATTAAATCATATAATATCATTTCCCGCTTGTTATTGGCCTTGTAGCAACACACTCATATGCCGCGCATGCATGCCAAGTGCAAAATTCGATTTCCTGCTGTTTGCAGTGACCAAAATGGCCCCGCACGACTACTCCAAAACCCTAAACGTCAAAATTTTATATTTTTGAGTTTGTCCAAACCTTCTCCAAACTTGTCCAAAAATATCAAACCGTGTAATATCATCATTTCCCGAAATTGTGCACTTTATAGCGGACCCCGCATACGCCGAACCCCCTCTCACAACTAATATTTCACCCACACCACCCCGCCAGCAACCCTAAAACCCTAAAATATTGGATATGCAACTTTTTACTGCCTTCTACTATCATGTTGCACCTTCCCAAACCTTGTAATGGCCTTTTATAAACTCATTAATGTGTCGCGCAAGCATTCCATGTGCACAACTTGATTCCCTGGTATTTGCAGTAAACGAAATGGCCCCGCACGGCTACTCCAAAACCCGAAATGTCAAAATTTTACATTTTTGAGTTTGTCCAAACCTTCTCCAAACTTCTCCAACCTTCTAACACTTCTAAATGTCATTTTTCGAAAAATCGTCAAATTATGCATAAACGTACCACCCACGCGTGCCACATGCCATAAGTAAGACAGGGTTTAAGCATATTTAACAGTTCAGGAAGGCGCAAATCGCGCTGCAAAAAACAGCGCGCTTTTACCTTCCCTTTTATCTTCCTCCAGCTTCGAAAAACCTTCAGAAAATATTATATCATATATTATTTTTTTGAATAACATTTTCAGGTTCGCCTCAGAGGGCGAACGTTTTTTTTAACCAGTACCAGTGTTAACGTACGGAGGGACGGTACGCTCGAAACGAGTACATTTTAGAAGCAGAGTGTTGATTGGCTGATACAGAAATGAATGCAACCGTCGGATTTCATAGTATTTCGATCAGATGTTTGGAGTTTTTAGATTTTAAGGTCAATGCACCTTCCAAATCAGCGAAATTTTTACCCTCAGTGCTCACAAGAGGTAAAACTCGCTCGCTATCGTAAAGATTAAGATACAACCTACAAGATAATCGTTTCTCCGTCCAACCCGATGTATATGTTTTACCTCGTGCATGTATTTAAATGGAGCCAGGAGTGCTTATAATACTTTGGCCTTATTTGATTTGCTAAGCATAGTGCTCAAGCCAACGGTAGATCATACGAATCAGGTGTGAGCCAAAGGATCGTTACTGCACACTGCGCACAAATACGAAATACTCCCACGAATATTTGTCGCGACTTCACTTTTTAAACGAATATTTGCTTGAACACGCCTCTTCTCTGTCGTCATGCTCTAGACTCTGGAACAAGGTTGTCAATCAGATAATAATCAGACTGATAATCAGACTGATAATCAGACTGATCGGTCTGATCTGATCTGATACCTCTGATACCTCTTATTCGTCTGATCGTGGGAGGCACGGGAACACATGGGTGCCTGAAGGGACCGTTTTGGGAACATTTTGGACAAATTTTACCCATATTGAAACGTCACATCGGATATTTTACATCGGCATATAGTCAATATTATTTCTCGGCCTGACGTTTGCATCGATTTGTCATGAGAAAAAAAACAAACCCTAGGGCCAACACCGCGCGCAATCCGCATATCCTGTTATCATATCAAGGGGGTTATGACTTACGAGGCTCTATTGGAGCCACATATATGGTATATCGCACGATTCTTCGCTCTCTACAATTCGGCGCATGGTAACTACCCAATTCATCGATGAAATATTGGCGATTGTCGATAAATTATCGACGATTATCGATGAAAATCGCATAATGTCGATACTTATCATTAAAACATGAAGGTATCGACACACATCAATAAATTATCGACGATTGTGGGCTGCAAGTACACACTCGAAAGCATGTTCGCGAAAAGCAGTAAGAATCGTGTCGATATTTCATTGACACTTGTCGATGATTTATCGATATATGTCGACTCATAAAAACGTTTATCGGTAAACATCGATATCTTATCGACAAACTACGAAATTTTATCGACACATGTCAATATTTATCGACAACATCGTTGTGTTATCGATCGACATCGATAATTTATCGAAGTAGTCCCCGTGCCAACGAATGCGTATTCCATTTCGTTACGGTATTACTCGACATATGATCGATTAGTGCACGTATCAAACCGGGAAATGGTGTCGAAGGAAGAACCGACGGTCTGACTACAACGATTACGGTATCGCCTATATGATTTTCATATGAATATGATCTTAATCCGATTTTGGGCAGTTTATGTCTGCCCTTATTTACCGCGTGTTCCTCGTAGGGTTGAAGTGATGCATCTAAGCATCCATATTCGAGTGACGAGCTCATCCATTCCCCGCTCAAACTTGGGACACCCCCCCTCCCCCCCCTCCCGCGGCTTCATAAACGGAAATGGTGGTGTATATCGTTTGATGGCCGAGAACGGCATAACATACACACACATATGTATGTGTATTTTAATATAGATTTCGTTACTACCCGTCTGATTTTCGTCTGATTCTGATCCGATTCTGATCTGATCTTATCTGATCTTATCTGACTCTGATTATGTCTGATTGACAACCTTGCTCTGGAATTTTCAATAGCTCTGCCTGCTTGCAGCAAGCGGGTGCCCCGTTTTTGTCTCTTGTTCGCTGAGGTGGCGGCAGCCGGCATGTCTCGTCGCTTGTGCAACGAGAAACCGCATCTCCCGGCGGTTTCCTCGAGCTTATTCTCGCATAGAAGTGCTTCATAGTGGCTACTGCCCATGAAATTCAAATTCCTCCCACAAGGACTAGTCACTAGTGCGTAATGGTGGCATTGGTCACAAAATCGACTATTTCAAGCATATACGACAACCAAGCATCATATTTATGAGTTAAATGAATTTATTTTCCTATTTGGACAACCCATAGGTGGCCATAGTTGTATTTTTGGATGGCACGCTTCGAGGGTATGCTTTTGCAAAAGTTGTCGTAAAACCGGTGGTCCTTCCACAAGGACCACCACCTTATAGCATTTTGGATGCCGCATGGGGGCCTCTTGGTGGTGCTCATGGTGATACATCTTGAGTTTATGACCAAATATGAAAGCCTAGTGGGATAGTTCGGTATATATCTAGACGCCTTTTCCGCTCCATTGCAACATGGCGCATGCTGAACCCCAAGCAAATTCCCAAATATTCGAATTTCACACCTCAGAAATTGTTGCTTGGCCATCTTAGACCATCAATTCCCGTCGCATGATTCGATGTTTGGATTGTGTAAAGCTTCCAGAAATTCACAATGTGTATATAGTTGAAGTTGTAATGTGGCACATACACCAAGGGCGTCAGTTATGCTTTCCCAAGCGAGCATTTCGTTGTGTACGTCGGACTACATGTAATCACCAAAATGCTCGCACAAAAATGCTCGCAAAATGTACGGGTGAAATGATACATAAAAAACAACCAATATACGCATTCCAACCAGGCCTATCGCCCAAATATCATCGGAACATCAATGTTGGGCTGACATGATCGCATCCACGCTTGTCTAGTAATGATATACCATTGGTGAAAATTTAGATAAGACGAGGCACCATTTTGACAGATTTTGAAAGTTTTAAAAAAAAAAATACAACACGGCATGGCCTTTGGACAAGATCAAAGAGGACTCGAGGGCCAGATGGCTAAAGGCAATGGAGCGCACTCCCATGCTCTTCAGCAGACAAGACAGGGACAGGGGACACACGGAAGTAAGGGAGAGGTTCCCCACGTGTCCCATTAAGCACAAAACCGGACGTTCCAGAACCCTAGAGAAAATCAACAAAGCCTGGGATGCAACCTCGTTCCTCTATACGGATGGATCGCGACTGGACCCAGAGGAAGAAGGGGGGTTACATAGAGTGGGAGCGGCCTACTGGGACCCCAGAGGGGATGAAAACCCCAGAACTTGGAGGGGCACGTGGTCGACGGGTGGACACCTCACCATCAACAGGGCGGAACTCCTGGCGATCCACGCGGCACTCAGGGCCAGAGAATGCACAACACCGGGCGAGATAGCAATCTGCACGGACAGCCTCTGCAGTATGTACCAAATACTCAACATGTTATCCAGACCCCACACGATGGAGGGCCATAGACACAGGGATTTGCTTGAGGATATACTCTCCCTGGTCGAACAGCATAACAGCCAGGGAACGAAGGTCTCACTCAGGAAGGTCAAAAGCCACACGGGGGTGAAGGGCAACGACAAGGCAGATGAGGCGGCCAAACAGGCAGCAGAAAACCAGGAGGGCACCACCCAAATTGACCCATGGGACAACAGGACCATGTACACACTCGTGGCCAATGCCCGAGATGGTGAATCGATGAGGCCCCTGCAAGGGGAGGGGGCGGTAGAAAGGTATGTGGCAGAAAGGATTGCACTAAAAGCGACACAGCACAGGTCAGTGAGAAAATGGCTACAGCCCCCGAGCAGCCCGTGGGAAGAATGGGGAACACCCGGCAGGGGAAATCGGGAGGGAGCTCTCTCAGTAGAGGGCTCTATGACAGAGAACCCCACGACCGGCGCCCCAGGGCCAGCCCAAGGCCCCGACCGGGGCCGACAGAACGTGGAAATGAGGACACCAGGGGAGAATCTCCAGGAGCCGATGCTCCTGGAGGAACTCCAGCACGCTCCCTGGAGCCAGGGCGACCCGCCGGAGCGACGGGAGCCGGGCGACCAGGAACAGGTACACCCGCGGGATCAAGTGACCACTCAGGACGAGTGGGACCTACTCTGGGAATTCGATGAGACGCGGGGGCCGCCTCTGGACATGGACGAGAGGGGGGCCATGAACTCGCCAGACAGAGAGATGATGCAAGCGATCGAGGAGGCAGAACGTGAGGACCCAATTGACGGTCTGTGCCGCTCGATGATGGAGATGGACCTGGGAGAGTCGGAACTCCAGAACCTGACGGACGTTCCACAACAAGCGATAGACGCCTACCAGGAGGCGGCCCCAGAGAGAAGAAGAAAGAGAAAGAGGGACCGGGAGGCCATGCACCGGGGAAACGGAGACAGGGCCGCCACAAGCCACGCAGACGCTGCCACAGTCGAGACACACATGGGAAGAAGATTGGAGGAGCCCCCGCGGGAAATTCTCCAGGACAAGTCGATACCAGGAATATCCAATCACTTCTGGAAGATTACTCCACCGACGCTCAGGTCCCTGATTCTAAGATGCCGGTTTGGGGTCCTCATGACGACTGCCAGAAAGCACCTCATATGGCCGAACAAATATCCGGTCCCGGACTGCGCCCTCTGCGGGAGGAGGGACACTCCGGCACACAGGCTGGCTGGATGCAAAGACGAGACCAGCATGAACATGGCCACAGCCAGGCACAACGAAGTGGCAAGGACCCTTTACGAAGCGATCAGGAAGGGACGAACGGGCGCCAGTCCGATCTGGATCGCGCACCACGCTGGGCTCGACGGGACTAACAAATGTACCCGCCCGATACCGGACTTCGTACTCAAAAGGGGTCAGTGCCGTAGGGATGGAAGGGACCACCCGGGGGCGAAGGACCCCCCAGACGACATACCACACTTTGTAGATATTGTCATGATCAAGGGTGCAGAGGACGTCAGGGACGCCCCCCCAGGCAGGCCGGAAAACACCCACAGGGAGGATGTGGGAGAAATCCACCTCATAGAGGTGGCCTTCACGTGGGACACTCGCTGGTATGTGTCCCTTCACGATAAACTCAACAAGTATGAGCCCCTTATGGAGCTACTCAGATCCAAAGGCTATAAAGTGTTCTTTCACCCGATGGTTTTCGGAACCACGGGGTCGGTATATGAACACAACGCAAGGGCTCTCACGCAACACCTCGGATTCAACAAGAAGGAAGCTGAGGCCCTCCTCAAGAAAATCAGTAGCATCGCGGTGGAATGGGCTGCCAAGATGTTGATTTCACACAGCAGGTCGGAGAAGGAGAAGGCTCTAAAAAACAGTAAGAAGCCGCCTTGATTGTGCATGTGACTAGGGGCAGGCGTAACAGCTGTGCACCTTCAAATATCACGCTTCCAGTAGGAAGAGTCACATTTTTTCCTTTTTCTTTTTTTTCTTTTCTTTAAAAAAATACGTTTTGAAAATTCCGAGGATAGTAGTCTTAAATGCAGTTGGCATGGATATATTACCGTAACATATGCACCGAACCATCCATCGAAGTACTTAAAATAGGACCCATACTAACTAACTTTCTTGGGATACGCATCCGGAATCAAGAGTATACGGCCAAATAAATTATTTGCAAATTGGTCCTTGTGGGAGGACCAAAAGGCGTTCTTGGTCCTCCCACAAGGACTGCGGCGCAGTAGCCAATAGTGTTCTCCTTCACCAACGTCTTGAAAACTCGCACTGAACTTCATAAATAGGGGCAATTGAATGTTTTTCGACTTGAGCACTGATAGCCATTGCACAAAACTGTTCCAGGTGTACAGCTGGGATAGTTTGAACTTCAAGCTGCCCTTCCGATCTGTGAAGCCCCAAGGACAATAGATAGCTACAGGTGAATTCTGCTCTCTTGAATCCGCATTGATCATCACCAGCGGTCTTCCGTATACCACTGAGAGCACAAATATGCACTCGTCGTTTCCATATACGCCAGGCGTTTGCACATGTCGAATGAATTCGGCCCGTTCCACTTCACGCTTACTATCTGAGTACCCGAGGGCAGCGAGAATATGCCTTTGCGTGTCATCAAGTACTGTGTTCGCGACAAGGTGTCGTAGTCGAGTGTTCGTGTGCTGGAATGCAGCAGGCATAGCCTTTATAGCCAGTTCCGCCAAGGAAACTGAAGGTAACTCACCATTGGCTTGTGCGAACGACAGGTAAAGACAGTCTCCCACCATACCTCGCTCCCCATAATTGTAGGCTGGAGTGAAATCGTATTCGGTAGCTAGGAAAATGAGCTTCTATCTCTGTGTTGGTCCCCGACTATCGGTGCTCCTCAAGCCTGCCGTGGGCCCTGTTAAGAGCTCCAAAATATCCCACGCATACGCTCGTCGCTTGCTTTGATGTTCCTCAATAGAATTGAACTTGTGTAAGGTCTGCTCTACAGGCAGCTCGAAGTTGTCCACCTGTTGCATGCAGGGAACATATCCTATGGGGATTGGCCGGCCCGAGGCCGTGAGAGGGTCCCAAAAACCCTTCCGGGCCGAAAGCGGGCCGACGGGGCTTCGTTTAACCCCCCGGGCCGCACAAAAATATGATCCGGCCAAACTTCGGCCAAAAATATAGGCATTTTATGCCACTTTTTATAAAACCCCCATACTTAATTTCAAAATTTCGCGCCTGCGGCGGGCATTTTTCTTAGGGTCACGTAATAAAATACTTCTCATCGGGCGAAAGTGAGCAGCCAGGAACATATTTTCAAAAGCTATTATGCTGCAAAAGTTGTCCAGGACTGAAAACAACCAGTGGTGATGCTCCCCCAGGCTTCATGTGACCCAACATGGGCGTTCAGCGGGTCAGGTTGCCCTGAAAAAGCTATTCCAGGACGATTCTCGGCAGCTATCAAGACCGGTAAACAGTATTATTTCGCGGAAAAAATAAACATATGTTAGAAGAAAAATATCCCGCGGCAGGTGTTCGTTCCTACAGGTGTGCTGCACATGGATATATCGGGGCGTCCAAGGTTCAGGGTTCATTGATTGGTATATCTTGAGGGAGTCTTAACCGGAGGTCGTTTGCACACACCTGCGTTCGTGACATAAAACCACAACCCGCACCTCAGACTACCTACACCAGTATGGCAAATATTGGAATATTGCAGTATTGGATGTGGCCTTACGATACTTTCACGTTTCACGACTGCCAGTCACAACAAGCCCATTGGGTGCCTGAAGATCCTGTAATTCTCCGCTTGTGACTGCAAGCGCGGGGACAAGCCGAAGCAGACTGGGAGGACTTCGGGCAACATGCAGTAGATGTCAACTCCTGAAACTACCCGAGATGGCAAATGTACGTCCACGGCCGTAGATCCAGCGAAAGGTGTGGTGTGAGGCATCTCGTGTACTGGTACGAGGGCGGGTGGATCTACCACCGATACTCAGGGCGGGAGTGGCAGCAGTGGCTTGATCGAAACCGCTACAGCGAGCGAGACGACGCACGGCGCCCTGATAGAGCTCCGGAGCGGCCTGCTGGAGGACGATGAAGGGAGATGCGACGTTTGTGGGCGTATGTTCAGAGTCTGTGCCCTGGCGAGTCTGTACAATGGATGCTAACGCTTGCCCTCTAGGACCTCTATAGAAGCCAGTGAACCTAGCTGACACCTATCTCACGTGATTGTACATAAAACGTAAGTAAACGAGTATGTAAAACAATATTTTTCACGTCGTGTGGCCTTTGTAATCTTGTGTGCGTAAACCCCAAATTTCGGGCTATACCCTAAAATTTGAAATTTTGAAATAACGTGTCATTATCTACTCTCCAAATGCTATTCAGTCATATTAAAAAAAACCTCATTATCACAACTTCCGCCGATTGACACCTGAGCACCGCCCGAAACTGGGCGTAAAATCGCCCGGAAACCCCGAATTTCGGGCTATACCCTAAAATTTCAAATTTTGAAATAACGTGTAATTATCTACTCTCCAAATGCTATTCAGTCATATTAAGAAAACCTCGTTATCATAACTTTTCAAAAAATGAGAATATAATGAGACACCCGCGTGTCTCATTTTTGCGATATGGTCGTTTCAGGGCCCTCGGCCAAGGGAGCCCCCTCCCGAGTCCCTCTGCCGAGCGTCCCCCAGTCATCCCACGGGCTGCCCGGGGTCTGTAGCCACCTACTCACCGACCTGTGTCGTGTCGTTTTTAAGGCAATCATTTCTGCTACGTACTTCTCCACCGCACCATCCCCGTGCAGGGGCCGCATGGATTCTCCGTCCCGGGCATTGGCCGTGAGTGTGTACATGGTCTTGTTGTTCCACGGTTCTATTTGAGCGGTTCCCTCTTTGTTTTCCGCTGCCTGCTCGGTCGCCTCATCCGCCTTGTCGTTGCCCTTCACGCCCGTGTGGCTTTTAACTTTTCTGAGTGAAACTTCCGTCCCTCTACTGTTATGCTGTTCTACCAGGGAAAGGATATCCTCAAGCAGGTCCCTGTGCCTATGGCATTCCATCGTGTGGGATCTGGACAGCATGTTGATGATTTGGTACATACTGCAGAGGCTGTCCGTGCAGATTGCTATCACGTTCGGCGTTGAGCACTCATTGGCTCTGAGTGCCGCGTGGATCGCCAGGAGTTCCGCCCTGTTGATAGTGAGGTGACCGCCCGTTGTCCACGTACCTCTCCAGGTTCTGGGGCTCTCGTCCCCTCTGGGGTCCCAGTAGGCCGCCGCCCCTACTCTGTGTGACCCCCCTTCTTCCTCTGGGTCTAGTCGCGACCCATCTGTGTAAAGAAACGAGGTTGCGTCCCAGGCTTTGCTGATTTCTCCGAGGGTTCTGGAGAGCCTGGTTTTGCGTTTAATTGGGCACGTGGGGAACCGCTCACGTACCTCCGCGTGCCCCCTATCCATGTATTTCCTGCTGAAGAGCATGGGAGTGCGTTCCATGGCCTTCAGCCATCTGGCCTTCGAGTCCTCTTTGATCCTGTCCTGAGGCCATGCAGTGTTCGCCGCATGGTACTCCGTGATCGTGATATCAGTAAGCCCTCGGTCCCGCCATGTCTGTCTCATGGCCCTTGCGGCTTCTGGGGTGCGGTCTTCCTTGGAAACCTCATTCCCCGCGCTCCCCCACCCTTGTCCGCGCGACATGCTCGGAATTTCCCATTTTCGTATCGGGTGGGGGTCGAAGATCATGTCATACTGACTGGCGGTATCCATCGCGTTTTTAGCCGCTGCCATGTCGGACACTGTATCCATCGTGTGGACCTCCGGGTTAGCCGGCCTGAGGTTTCGCAGCGTGTGGTATTTACAGATTGTGCAGTACGTACTGCGTTGTAGGGCTTTTCCGATAACATTCGCCGCCCCTTCCGGGTCCGGGCAGAATTTTTGCCAGCCCTCTGCGTTGGCAACAACTAGGATTCTCACTCCCCAGTTGCTGTAGTCCTTCTTCCTGACTCCTGATACTGAGGTGCCCCCCCAGTGGTCTGGGGGAGGAACGTGAAACTTTTCCTTGGGATTACTCCGAACTCGTGTATTCTGGTGTCCCCATATCTTCTGCAGTAGGCTTTGGCTGGCGTCCTCGTCCAGGCCGGGTAAATCCCCACCCCTAGTACCGGGTTTTCGCCATAGTGGACACGAGAGCCGCCAGGAGAGCTCTACAGTATCTGTCCAGGTCCGCCGCTGTGTACTCCGGGTTGAACTCAAAGGCTCCCAGCCCCCCAGTGGGTGTCCCATGCTGACCCTTTGGACCCGAAGATCTTGTCCCTGTCGAACTTGGAACAGTACGTCGCCGTGTGACTGTGGACGTTAAGCGGCGACGAGAATACTTCCGCCTGGATTCCAAAGGCTTCCTGGAGCGCCTGCATAATTTCTGGAGGGAGTGTCCAGTGATTCTGCAGCGCAGTTTTCTTGACCTCCACCTCCTCCACGCAGGAGTATCTTTTAAGCAGGAGGACTATCTCTGTGGCGAACCCGTGGATCGTGCCCAGCTGCGGCTCCCGTTCTTCGAAGGATCGCCGTCGCTCCTCTCCCGCCGGTGTGTGGGTCTGGTCTGAGCTGTCCGTGCCCGTTGAGGCCACATATCTGTCGTAGAGTCTGTCGAGTACTTCCTCTTTGAGAGCACCCACCGTCTTGCCACGTTCGTCGTGTGCGAACACGTGGTCCCTGCCTTCCTCCGTCGTGAGTGTGCACCTGCCCGTGGGTGCGGCGTCCCAGTCCGGGTTGAAGGGCCCGGTGTCTATGTTAAGCTTGGTAACCCCCGGCCAATAGTGGGCGTGTTTTGTAGGAGTCCCCGACAGTGGTTCCCGTTACATGGGGCGCCGGGCCTGTTGCTCCTCTCTCACCCTGTTATGGAACGAGTCCGCCGCCTGTTCGGCCTGGCTCGGGTCCATCCCCTCTACCCCACCGGTCAATATAGGGTTTCTTCCGTAACCCATACCTCCCCTTGTGGGTGCACTGGCCCGAGTAGGTACTCCTTGCCCCCCGGTGCGTCCTGACTGCCAGGATCGTGGTGTGCGCGGACGCCCCGACGGTCCTAGGAAAGTCTCGAAGTTCTGCTCAACCCAACATTCCTGTCCGGGTGAAGCGTGCATGCCAGATTTTTGGTCTATACCGGCGTGTACCTTCGTGATCATGTCGTTGAACTGTTCAAGGAGCCCCACCGGAGTCGGCCGTTTACCTGTCGTCATGTTTATCGCAGTAGGCCAGACGGGGTCACTTCGTCTTCTTGCATGTCCCCCCTCCACGTGCGCATGACAAGCGTTACGCTGGCGTACGTTATACAAGTAAGCATGCCCTATTGGTACCTGCATCTGTCACATGGGTAGGCGGTCAAGCAGGCAGGAAATGCATGGACCACAAGCTTCGTACTCCCCGCTTTCACGGACTTCCCGCACGGGCAGATTCTGCGTGCGGTCTCCTGAGCAACCTGTATAGCGTGCGGCCAACCCCTTTGCAATATCTTCGCAATATCTGCATTAAAAGAAGTTCGAATGTTACTGCAGCTAGGGGGCTGCGCCACGCCCTTTCCCCTAATGCGCCTACTAATACTCTAGATGGGGGCTAACAGCTGCTATTCTTCTTCAGACGGTACCGGTAGGATGCGCATGTAATGCCCCATGCCCCATTGGTGCTTCAACAGCTTCCACACCCGTAGAGGTTCGCGGCTACTCAGCTCCACAGTCGCGTGGGGGCAGATGAACTCCATTGCAAAGGGCGCGTTGTTGGGGAATTCCTCGTTGCCAATGCCAATCCCGCCCAGCATACATGTCCTCCAGCGGCCAGCTGACGTACAGCTGTATGACGCGGCCCGTCATGTTGGCGATGATGTGCCAGAATTCGGGTTCGTCAACTTGCTGTTTCCGCACCAGGATTGTGGTCAGGGAGAGAGACTCCCGTGCACCACCTCTTCCAGCCACAGGCCGGCAAGTTGCAGCCATGTCAAAGTTGAACAGCTCCTGATGCCCGTCGTATAACGCTTGTATGGCGGCTCGGCAGTTTTGGACACGCACTGTACCATCCCCAGTCAACTTCCTAGCACCATCCGCTTGTGACAAGTGCCAGCCAACGCAGTGGAGCCAACAGTTGCCGTCGCCGGGCACGTCTACGGCGCATAGCCCCGCAGTCAGCAGGTACGCCTGCACGTCCGCCATAGTCACTAACCGGTTTGGAGGAGCTGCCTGCACTCCCTCCAGCTGCCTCCGGTGTGCTGGCTGTAACGCGCCTTCCTCAATAACTGCCGCGAAGGTGCAGTCAATGGCGCTGTCAATGATATGTCCTCTGGTGTCCCTGGTGCACCGATGATTGTTGTTGACGTCATAGAACGGTCCTCGCTGGAAATATCCTGCGTATGTTATGACGTCTTTGGCCCAGGTGTTCACAGCTCTCAAACCGGTGATCAGTTGCTCGGCCCACGTCATAGATTTCCAGGGTTGAGTCGCCACGGGGCCCGCCCAGCCAGCAGTAGCCAATGCCGGCGCTCCTGCAACACCAGTCGGGTCAAATGTCTTTGCCTCAGCCATTCTCACCTCTTCGGGCAAGAATGCAGACATGTTGCTTAAAACACTCTTGAACCTATGTGGACAAGTCAGGTGCGCTGCGCCCCAGCCACTCTCTTTGTGCCTAGGGTGTCTGAACTGCACAGCGTCAGCGGATTGAATGAGGTTGCGCACACCTGAAGCGTTGCGCGTTGACGCAACGGAAGCAAGGTGATCGAACGTCTCTTGAGCTGCAGCCCCAGGGGGGCTGGTAGGTGTCGCTGCGTCGAAGACCGCCCGGGTGTCCATGGGGTGCACAGCGGCTGAGTCCGTAGTAGCCGCTGCCGGCGCCGCTGCGTCACCAGTGGGGCTGGTAGGTGTCGATGCGTCGAAGACCGCCCAGGTGTCCATGGGTTGCTCAGCGGTTGAGTCCGCAGTAGCCGCTGGCGGCGCCGCTGCGTCACCAGTGGGGCTGGTAGGTGTCGCCCACCCACTGGGGACCGAGCGGGACAGGGACCGGGCCAGGTCCGCCACTATGAGGTTGCACACACCTGAAGCGTTGCGCGTTGACGCAACGGAAGCAAGGTGATCGAACAATCATACATCTCTTGAGCTGCAGCACCAGTGGGGCTGGTAGGTGTCGCTGCCTCGGGGACCGCCCGGGTGTCCATGGGTTGCACAGCGGCCGAGTCCGCAGTAGCCGCTGGCGGCACCGCTGCGTGACCAGTGGGGCTGGTAGGTGTCGCTGCGTCGGGGACCGCCCGGGTGTCCATGGGTTGCTCAGCGCCCGAGTCCGCAGTAGCCGCTGGCGGCGCCGCTCCGTCACCACTGGGGCTGGTAGGTTTCGCCCACTCACTGGGGACCGAGCGGAACAGGGACCAGGCCAGGTCCGCCACTACGGTCGGTGGCCACGCCTGTTGCGTCATCTGCGCCTGTGCGATCGGGATCCATGCAGGGAGTACACACGGGCTGCACCAATCGCGACCCCTCGGCATTTCGGCACGCGTCTGTCGGTCGCGCTTCCCAGCGTCCACCCCACATCGCGGGAGATGGTTGGTCTCGCAGCGGCGCTGCTCACCCTTTGGCCGCTGATTCGCAACCGCAGATGAAGCAGCATAAGGTACGGCGCCGGGGAGAGCATCGCACCCGCCACGCGCCTGATTCGGCGCGGAGCGGAGCAGCCTCCCCGTACCCTTTGTCCCTGGTTCCTCTGGTACATGCATGCACAGTATGCACCTACTGTACGCGCACCCTTGCCCATCCCTCCCCCCCCACGACTCGCAGCGCCGCTGCTCACCCTTTGGCCGCTGATTCGCAACCGCAGATGAAGCAGCATAAGGCACAGCGCCGGGGAGAGCGCCGCACGCGCCACGCGCCTGATTCGGCGCGGAGCGGAGCGGCCTCCCCGCACCCTTTGCCCCTGGGTCCTCTGGTCCTTGCGTGCACCCCGTATGCACCTTTCTACTGTACGCACACCCTCGCCCATCCCTCCCCACCCACGACTCGCAGCGCCGCTGCTCACCCTTTGGCCGCTGATTCGCATCCGCAGATGAAGCAGCATAAGGCACAGCGCCGGGGAGAGCGCCGCACGCGCCACGCGCCTGATTCGGCGCGGAGCGGAGCAGCCTCCCCGCACCCTTTGCCCCTGGGTCCTTTGGTGCTTGCGTGCACGCTATGCACCTTTCTACTGTACGCGCACCCTCGCCCATCCCTCCCCACCCACGACTCGCAGCGCCGCTGCGATGCTCACCCTTTGGCCGCTGATTCGCATCCGCAGATGAAGCAGCATAAGGCACAGCGCCGGGGAGAGCGCCGCACGCGCCACGCGCCTGATTCGGCGCGGAGCGGAGCAGCCTCCCCGCACCCTTTGCCCCTGGGTCCTATGGTCCTTGCATGCACCCTACGCATCTTTTTACCGTACGCGCACCCTCGCCCATCCCTCCCCACCCACGACTCGCAGCGCCGCTGCTCA